>JARYGA010060943.1:0-86873 GCA_030545235.1 Helianthus tuberosus
CCGAATACGCTTTTGTTCTTCATACTTGCTTCGTTTGACCCGCTTCCTTTCCAAGCCTCCACCTAGCTTGTCAAGCGTCAAACTATCATCATAATTCGTAAGACGGTTAGATTAGTCATCATTAATTATGACTATTCCATCTTACGGGTTTTACATCAAAATTCACCATTTGATTTCATTTTGGTCAGTTTGACTTTTAAAGGTCAAACTGCCTATTAACATAAGTGATTGTATCATAAACCCCGACAATTCATTTAAGCACTTTGTCAAGTATTCGATAGGCATTATTCTTACGCCACCGTTTTAACTACTTTTCAAATCTAAGTTCATGCTATTATTAACACCAATTTAACTTAGCTCTTGATTATCAAAGTTAATTATTCATTTGTTAAGCAAGAACTAAAGGTTTCCATCTACATGTAAAACCCGTTTCATCATAGCATTAGACATTCATCCGAACATCAATATAATCAAGTTCTACATATTAATTAGTAGACATCATCATTCCAAACACCTATTTATACGAACCCAAATCACTAATTTCATCATAATACACTAAACCCCTTTCATGAAAGTATGATCATGTACCCAATTTCATGGTTTAATCAAATACCTTCCATTCATTATCATTCATGATGATTCTAAACATATCTATATCATCTATTTCATCATAACATCAAAACCCACTTATCTAAGTGTGTTAATTCACCAAATTCATCAATCCATAGCATGTTATGTATGATTTTCACTTAGGGTTTCGTTCCTAAGCAACTATACATTACTAATCTAGCCATAGCTTCTCTAATCCATGCCTAATTCGCGATTAGGATGATTTTCAAATTCTTACAACTTCACCAAACATCAAGATTTTACATACCTTATGATCCTCTTGTTCGGGTGATCATTAATTCACGTTCGGTTGTGAATTTGGGCTTCATTTGATCCTTCAAATTGATGATTATATGTGGATTAGGGTTTTTGGCTCCATGGGAGCCCCTGAGCTCGATCAAGAACACACACTGTGTGTGTGTTTGTGTTTGATTTAATTAAATAACTTTTCTAGTTATCCCTCTTTAACCCCTCGTGTTTGGTTCGTTATTAAGTAGGTCACAGCCCACTTATTTCTAATAACAATATTCCCACTTATTAACTAGGTTAAACATTCCTAGTTAACTTAGTGGGTTCGGGGAATTTATAACTCAGTTAATTTATTTATTTTATTTAAGTCCCGTTAACTCGGGCCTTCTATCTACTTTGTTTTCTCAAAGTATTTATCCTCTTTTTATTTAATATTAGGTTTATTTATTTATTTAAGTCCTAATATTTACCGGGTTAAATTTTACCACTAACGGTATTTTACCCGTCCATCACTATTAACAAGGTTTAATTACTAAACCCGTCTTCGGGGTGTTACAAGTCTACCCCCTTAAAGAGGTTTTGTCCTCGAAACCTTTTCTTACATAGTTCATTGAGTTTAAACTCAATGTATTTGATCCGAGATATTTATTATTTTTTTTTAAACATTACTTATATTTTTAACCAATTGTTCGTATTACCAGATAAGTATGGTAACATCTTTTTGGTCACTAATTGTCTATGTATCTCATATGACATAGTGCTACTTGAAATAACGTAATCTCGTTATTTCCACTAGTTTAGTTAACTTAGCGATATCCATCGCTTTCATATACTTTTTCCTTGACCCGTTTAAAGGTCTTTAGTGAAATCTTTCACTTTTAGCAACAAATTTTTTTGTTTTCAAATTTATTTATTCGGTTCAGTTATACCGAATCTACCGCTTACAAGCAAACCACATTTCTTGATTTGAATTACTGACCTTAACCGGTCTCACTAACTAGACTTATTAGTCCGGTTATTTCTACCGCTCGCTTGGTTATAATGTGATTCTACCTCACATTGCATTTCTTAACCGTGATCGTGTCACATCATGTTTAATTTATATCAACCTTTTATTTTCGAAAACATCATTTTTTCGAATATATCATCTTGCGCTTATTAGTGTCAAGACTTGTATCCTTCATGCTTACTATTTAAATTCCTATTAGAATTTATATTTGTAAAAAACGTTATTTCTTACTAAACCAAAGTTTTAGTTTTAGGATCTTCTCTTTAACTTTTGTCAGAATTATAGATATTGACAGTCCATAATTTATTCTTTTACAGTCTTAGTTTTATGCGGGGATTCTCAACTGATTCCCTTGCTTTATCTAATTGACCCGTAGGTTTTATCGCTTAGCCGTATGGGCTATTTTGATTAGACTTTCACCTCTTTAGGGTGAAGTCCTTATAATTTCTTTCTAATCATGACATGTGGGTCGTTTTAGTCTCGTAGACCTTTCCATTGTTTATAACCCCAAAGGTTAGCTTGATCCTGTAGATCATTCCTTACTCATGTCATTATTAAAATACATGTTTAGTGTCAAGGCATTCCTATTTTTGTTTAAAATAATTTATTTTCGCCTTGGTATTTTCTTTGACCTTGACCGTAGTCTAAAGCTACATTCGTTTCCTTTCGGACAACTTTTCTGACTTTATGACTTCTCACATCATTTATGCGTCGGTTTATCTTATGCTTACCATTATCCAGTTTACATACATTCGTATTTGATTATGTCCCATTACCGGGCTCATTATTCTTTTGCTTTTAACGCTACTATTATCCCGCTTGTATTTACTCATGCCGTCCAGCATGATATTATAATCGACCCGTTCAACTTTAAAATAGTTGAACATAATTTATTCACAATTTTTATTTACATTATTTTGTCATCTTTTAGTTATGACCCAAAACCCGAGTCTTTTAACTTTCCATCCGAGTTCCCGTTTCTCGGTCTACGCATGTGTTTAATTCTTACCCATCAACCGGGTGTTTTACCGAAGTCGTTATTATTGCAACCCTCCCGGTATGCGTTAAGACCTCGCTTCTTTTTTTTATATTCCAACTTTGTCCTCGAGTTTGACGTTTTACAAAAACGACCCGTTTAGAGACATATTCGCATTTTCCGGGTTCGAGTGTAAGTACACCCCCTCCCAGTGCATATCTTAATCTTTTTACATGTTTCTTTATCCCTTCTCTCGGGCTCATTATCCTAATGTAATACGCTTCCGTCACACGGCTGTGCGTTTACATTATTATCAAATATTTTGCTCATTTGATTCATTCGGGTACTTTTTAAGTTAGTCCCATTCACCCTGCCCTTACTACATCGGATGTAAATGTGTCCGCTATAAGAAACTCATGGTATCATATGCCACTACTTACTTGGCCAGAGTAAGCGATTAACACATGACATACACGACCTTTTTATAGTTTTCACATCACGCCCTATGTAAGTAATGCCTCTATTTAGTTTTCTTGGAAATAATATCCTGGATATGTATTTCTATTCAGGTTTTCCAAGTTTCTAATTTACCTATGCAACAATCATTCTCTACTTGCTTATTGCATATTGCTATTTATGCAATTATGTTTAAAATCGTGCACCTGGTAATGCTTGCCCCGTCGGGCGTTCCCTACCATTAACCTTGTTCGTGGTCGTTACGCGATTTAGCCCGTGGTGAGCATGCTCCTTTTGTCATACTTCGGACCGTTCTTCTATCATATCCTTAATTTGTTCAACTCTTGTCATCTTTAAATGCAAGTGTCCTTCAATCAAGACATTCACAAAAGTTAGAAATGTCAACTTTACTAAATGCCCGTATCATAATACAAGGCTTTTCTACCATACGCGTCAACGCGCGTATTTTCGTCAACCATATCCATCCTTTTAATTGGGGTAACGTGTATCACACGATAGCCCTATGTGTTGTTTCCAACACTTTAGCATGCTAAATTATTAACATACATGTACTTACCGGATTTGTGATCAAGCCTCGAAGCATAAGGTTTAAGTCCAAGCATGGTTCTTCCCCACCATACCTGAATCTCTTAAACCAAGGCTCTGATACCTACTTGTAACAACCATAAATTTGTATTGTGATTTTCAATAAATAAATCACAATTACTGAGTATTTATATTTAAATGTTCATGTTAAATACAGGTTTATTAAAAACTTTTACAATTTAAAGTGAAACAACGTAATGTGGTTTAATTCATCGTTTTAGAATAACGGCGAAACAACATTGCGGAAGCTTTTTTTAACGTGTGTTCGGTTCTTGCTCGATGCTTGATCTTCATCCGGGAACCTCGACATTTACCTGTGATCAAAACCAACTTAAAAGTCAGTTTTGATAATTAAATAACAAATACAACAAGGAAATTAGGAAAATCCAACATTGATATCTTGATCCAAAAACAAATACTTGAATCTAGCCTCCACCGTAACTTACGGTGGACACCGTAAGTTACGGTGGCCCCTGAATTAAAAATCTTCCCACCGTAACACAGGAGGCAATCACCGTAATGATTTCAGCCCCACCGTAACTTACGGTGGGCACCGTAAGTTACGGTGGCCCCTGTATCATACCTTTCCATTTTGCCGTTTTTGACACGAAAACTTCCGTATCTTTCAATCCGCTTGTCCGTTTGACCTACCGTTTCTTCCTACATGATCGTAATTTGAGTCTCCACATTATGGAGTCAAAATCCAACATTTAATTTAACAAAATTTCAGACTTTTAAGTCTTCGGCTTATTACCCTTTTTACCAAATTTTGACCGGTTCGATTTTTATCAAACAAACATGTTTATTTGATCCTTAAACTCATGAAATTCATAATTTCCATATCTCCTATCATATAAATTTCAAATCACGGGATTCTTACATAATAAAAACCCGTTCACGCTCAAGTTCTTATTTTGACCCGTTTAGAGCGAATTATGTACATTTAAGCATCAAACTATCTATTCTCTTTCTACACTTCGTATTCTCACTTTTAAATAGCCTCTTATATTCCACCACAACTATTTTTGTGGTGGATTTAACATAATGAACCACATTCCTAATTTTTACCCTTAGGATAGTCATTTTACATGATTAACCCGTTCATAAGCATTTGACCCCCAAAGTTGATGTCTGCAACTCTTACATGTGTCTAAGAGTTACATGATGATAATACTAGTATCTAAACGACCTCTAAGGGTCGTTTGCCCGATTTACCTACCAAGGGCATTTTCGTCAACTTATTTCTTCCTTTTTATGACATTGGTCCCTTTGCTAAGGTATTTGACCAAATTTCATTTTAAACCATAAATCTATATAAGTGCGTACCTGGCTCGAATCAACATATAGACCCGTTTTATACCACGCGTTAATTAACCAACATTCTATGGCGTCGCAATTATCCAAATTGCTAATCACTCCTGATAACATACGACTTGACAATCACATTAGTCGATATTGTCAAATGGTGTTTCATCACCATTTGACCCGTTTCGACTATAAGACCAAACATTTACATAAATTAGAATAAAAGCATGGTTTTAGATTTCCAATTTCACCCATTTGCCCCGTTTACCATAAACCATGGTTTTTATCATTTATGCTTGTTCCGGCTTGTATCGGTCGTGTTGGAACCGTTATTTTGGGTATTACATCTTTCGCATTTATAGTTTATAAAATAAACATGTGTCCTACATAAGGGTGTAAGTTTTACTTACCTTGCATTCCGAATACGCTTTTCTTCTTCATACTTGCTTCGTTTGACCCGCTTCCTTTCCAAGCCTCCACCTAGCTTGTCAAGCGTCAAACTATCATCATAATTCGTAAGACGGTTAGATTAGTCATCATTAATTATGACTATTCCATCTTACGGGTTTTACATCAAAATTCACCATTTGATTTCATTTTGGTCAGTTTGACTTTTAAAGGTCAAACTGCCTATTAACATAAGTGATTGTATCATAAACCCCGACAATTCATTTAAGCACTTTGTCAAGTATTCGATAGGCATTATTCTTACGCCACCGTTTTAACTACTTTTCAAATCTAAGTTCATGCTATTATTAACACCAATTTAACTTAGCTCTTGATTATCAAAGTTAATTATTCATTTGTTAAGCAAGAACTAAAGGTTTCCATCTACATGTAAAACCCGTTTCATCATAGCATTAGACATTATCAATATAATCAAGTTCTACATATTAATTAGTAGACATCATGATTCCAAACACCTATTTATACGAACCCAAATCACTAATTTCATCATAATACACTAAACCCCTTTCATGAAAGTATGATCATGTACCCAATTTCATGGTTTAATCAAATACCTTCCATTCATTATCATGCATGAATATTCTAAACATATCTATATCATCTATTTCATCATAACATCAAAACCCACTTATCTAAGTGTGTTAATTCACCAAATTCATCAATCCATAGCATGTTATGTATGATTTTCACTTAGGGTTTCGTTCCTAAGCAACTATACATTACTAATCTAGCCATAGCTTCTCTAATCCATGCCTAATTCGCGATTAGGATGATTTTCAAATTCTTACAACTTCACCAAACATCAAGATTTTACATACCTTATGATCCTCTTGGTCGGGTGATAATTAATTCACGTTCGGTTGTGAATTTGGGCTTCATTTGATCCTTCAAATTGATGATTATATGTGGATTAGGGTTTTTGGCTCCATGGGAGCCCCTGAGCTCGATCCAGAACACACACTGTGTGTGTGTGTGTTTGTGTTTGATTTAATTAAATAACTTTTCTAGTTATCCCTCTTTAACCCCTCGTGTTTGGTTCGTTATTAAGTAGGTCACAGCCCACTTATTTCTAATAACAATATTCCCACTTATTAACTAGGTTAAACATTCCTAGTTAACTTAGTGGGTTCGGGGAATTTATGACTCAGTTAATTTATTTATTTTATTTAAGTCCCGTTATCTCGGGCCTTCTATCTACTTTGTTTTCTCAAAGTATTTATCCTCTTTTTATTTAATATTAGGTTTATTTATTTATTTAAGTCCTAATATTTACCCAGTTAAATTTTACCACTAACGGTATTTTACCCGTCCATCACTATTAAGGAGGTTTAATTACTAAACCCGTTTTAGGGGTGTTACAAGCTTCAGCCTCAGTAGTGGTTGCGTTTCTCTTAAACAGCTGGGGATACTTGAGTTTCATTTGGTCTTCTCGTTCCCAGGTATACTCTGGGCCACGACGGGCATTCCAACGAACTCGGACGAGAGGTATCTTGGTACGCTTGAGGATCTTAACATCTCGATCAGTAATCTCTACTGGTTCCTCGACAAATCGTAGCTGGTCGTCGATTGTGAGCTCCTTGAGAGGAACTATGAGGGTCTCATCTGACAGACACTTCTTCAGATTCGACACATGGAATACGTTGTGAACTCCGCTGAGTTCTTCGGGTAGATTCAACCTGTAGGCGACCTTGCCAATTTTCTCGATGATTTTGAATGGTCCGACATAACGCGGATTGAGTTTGCCTCGTTTGCCAAAATGGACTACACCTTTCCAAGGTGAGATTTTGAGTAGCACTCGATCCCCAACCTGGAACTCGAGTGGTTTTCTTCCCTTATCAGCATAGCTTTTCTGACAGTCACGAGCAGCCGCCATTCGCTGTCGTATCTGAGCAATCCTCTCAGTCGTGTCTACCACGAGTTCTGGGCCTATGATTTGGCTGTCACCAACTTCTGCCCAACAAAGAGGCGATCGGCACTTCCGTCCGTACAATGCCTCGAACGGAGCGGCCTGGATGCTGGTGTGGTAGCTGTTGTTATATGAAAATTCCACTAGCGGGAGGTGCTTTTCCCAGCCATTACCAAAATCAATCACACATGCCCTAAGCATGTCTTCAAGGGTTTGGATGGTGCGTTCAGATTTCCCATCCGTCTGTGGGTGATAAGCGGTGCTCATATCTAGACGTGAGCCAAAGGACTTGTGCATAGCTTGCCACAGTTCAGAAGTAAAACGCGCATCACGATCAGAAATGATGGAGGTTGGCACTCCGTGCCTTGATACTACTTCCTTTAGATAGTTGTCTGCTAAAGTAGAAAACTTATCCGTTTCTTTGATAGCCAGAAAATGTGCAGACTTGGTCAGTCGATCTACGATCACCCAAGTAGTTTGTTTGGCCATTAAGCAATAAATCCCAGCCATACAAGTGTTTAGGGACAGCTAGCATGACTTGGAGAAGTGTTAACTTGATGATCACACAAAGGAATTGCAAGAAAGGCCCTCAAAGATCAAAGGAATGCTGAAAACACATTTTCTGTCGCTGGGTGTTCTCACGCGGCCCGGCCCGCGTAAGCTAAGGGATGGGCTTACGCGACCCGTGTGGACAAGTTTGGCAGATTTGCATAAATGGTCCCTGCACATGTATTAAGCTTCTTTCAGCCCTTGTTGACCCCCGTTAAGCCATTTTCAAGGCTCTACAAGGTCAATAAATTTTAGAGAACTCAAAATATGCTCGGAAAACTCTCGGATGTCGGCTCGTTTGGTCGTACGGTCGCGTTATTCGTTAAATTACGATGAAACTTAAACGGACGCGAAAACGAACCAAAATTAAGCGACGAGTGGTATTTTTGCATGCCGATCACTAAAATAAAAATATTTTAGTGTGTACAAAAATTTTGGATGGCCAGATGCGGTCAGAACGTAAGATATGCGCGAAAATGCAAACTTACGGCGTTTTTGACACTTTTAGTCCCTGTAAGATCATATAAGCATGTTTTCGCACACCGAACCTATCAAAGCTTATTTCTAAGCTAAGTTTAGGTTATATATGGTATGTTTAACTTATGATCATATTCCGGACTGTACGTTGCCTTACGAAACGCCGGACTTTTGCAGTTTGACGCAAATAGTCCCTGTGAGCGAATAAACTTGTTTTTGCCATACCAAACCCTTTAAAACTTATTTATAAGTTATGTAAAGGTTATTTAGGGTATGTTAAGCTTATGTTGCTGTTCCGGAGTGTTTGTCGCAATAAACTGATTAAGTTTACGCATCAGTTTGCGTATAACTTCCCAGAAAGCAATATAGAGTTCAAAATCAAACAAAAATCAAAACGTGCAAAATGTCAAACATAAATAACAAAAATTGGGGTCAAAATACATTGTTTTATTAATATTGTATTGTTCAGAGTCTGTAAAATGATTACACAAGCACAGATGTCACACTAAAATCACCCGGTTTGGACTACTTGAAGGTGACGTCATCACAGTTTCTTATGCAAACTGTTGTGTGGCATCATCTCATCAAGATTTGTTCAGATCTAGAGGATTTCTACACTATCTAACACAAATCTCAACGAGATTCAACATTTTCCAACTGATTTCCATGCTTTTCTTCAACATTCTTCACTTTCTATTGAAAACCGATGGAATCTAGACTCATTCGGGCTCTCTACGTATTCTCTAGTTGAGAACCGGTCTGAAAACGGATTTCCACCGGAGAGGTGACCGATTTACGGGTTGAACCTGAGTTCCCATCAAAGACAGTTAATCTGATCGAACGGGGTGATTCCCATCCGATCGGCTGAGCTGAACTTGGTGTGGATTCCCGTTGTTTGACACGTCATCACGCTGCCTCCGTTAAAACTTTTTAACTTGGGAAATTTTACAAGTTTTTCAAAGCATCAGATCACCCAATAGAATAGCCATCCGATCAGATGACCATCCGATCGAATGACTATTCGACCAAGTGACTTGTTCTTTACAACTTTCAACACTTAAATGATTTGAGCAAAACTTCAAAGAATATCACACTTTCAATCGAATAGTCATCTGATCGAATGGCCATCCGTTCAGATGACCATCCGATCGAATGACTTGATTTATACTACAACGAAAACTTCAAAAGTTTCAAAACGATTTACAAACACACTCACCTAATTGAATGACCACCGTCTGAATGGTCATCCGTCCGGATGGCCATCCGATCGACTCACCATTCGACACTTATCTCATCCAACGCACTCTTATGCACTGTTCAACGCTTACGCTACTGTTCAATGCTCAGGCTAATCACCACGCGCTCCCTTCAATCCAAGTACTGTGTTTACTAGCTAAACACGTAATGTGAGTATACTCGAACCCATTTTCTTTAACGCACTTTGGGTGTTACATACGTTCTATATTAAATCACATCGAACACACCATGCAAACACTTTTAACGCTAACCGCTCTCGCATGTTATACGTAACTCGATGAATGCTTGTATGTTACCTTTACACAGTGATTGTTTGCCTGATACCTTAGCAATGATAGTACTATAGTTTGGACTCAGCACCTGTCGTGGACAGGGGTTGTTAAGGGTTTTACTTCACATGGTCACAGTGGTGATAATGTGTTGCGCATTCTACAACTCGCAGTCATGTCGGTTGCATATGTCATTGTCGATAGCTTACTTACTTCACATTTCTATGTGTTACATGCTGGTTATGGGTACACGTTTTCACTGTACTATATGCTATGAAAACTTGTGTACTCACCTTTACACTCCGTGTATTAACTTTATTTTAACGTATGTGACAGGTTGATTAGGATGCTTTGCTTGCTATGCTTTGGTGAAACAAGTAGGAGGTCTAGAAACCCATCAAATAAGAAATCTGACTTGTCGGAACAGTTTACTTGTTTATGAGAAACTATGTCTGTAATAACTGTTTTTACTTTATATATTCTTGGTATGGGACTTTAACGTTAAATATATCGTCATTAATAGTTGTTATGGATTCACTTGAATAATCTGTTTCGCTCAGTGCCACGCCCCGATGATTCCGCCATCAGTTGGGGTGTGACATGAAATGCCCTAAATCCGGGGTCCTCGTCTTTTGAGTTTACTCTTTGACAAATAGTTTGAACCGTAAGACCAGGGGTAATGGTTAATATCCTTTATGGGACAGTTTTTGTCACATCACCATCATAATGCTTCATGTAATGGTTAAGGTTTCTTAATGCCCTTTCATTTATTAGTTTCCTTGTTTTTCCTCCTTGTTGGCCATTATTCTAGAAATGTCTCTCCTTCTTCATACCTCTATAATGCCCATGAGGGATGGTGTAAGGGCATTATCAAAACCTTTCACGCCCCTAAAAAGCCCCACTACATATGGCCTAAAAATACTAATTATACACAGCGGAAACTGCAACTCAATTCCTTCTATAATATGTTTGTAACTATACATGTTCTATCAAAAAGGGATGCTAGTCTTGCAGTAGGGAGTCGTCATCCACCCAACCATGAATCTCTCAAGCCATTCAACTTTAACCTAATGTGCATACTAAAAGTCATCTACGTTGAGTAAGTAATGTGTGTGTTTTAGTTGTGTTAGTTTTAGTAACTTTAGCATCATTAAGTAAGTTAATTTAATAACTTTGAAATTTGATAATCTAGTTTTATATTTATAAATATGATTTTGTTTAGACTATATACACACAAAAAATAGAGAACCCATCGCGTATATTGATAGTCTTTCCCTCAATCTTGTCACAACATATTGATAGACGGGGTTGAAATTTCTTTTAATTGGTCATCCCTAGCCTCTTGACAAGTAAACAATATGCCACAACAAGACTGGTTTTAAGGCTATCTTGGTTATATTATCTTTTTATAACTTAATGAGTTTGTGTTATGTCTTCGAACATGGCGTGAATTGGCCAACACTAAAGGTGGTTGGCGCGTCTGAGAGAGCTCGTGATATCATCGGGCATGATACCTCATGGGATCGGTAGTTCGATATGGTGTTCGTGAACTAGTCGTCGAGTTTATCGCCTCATTCACTTTCACGTGTTGGCTAGCCTATCAGCCAGAGGAGAGGAGATGGGCGACCTGGACCCGCTCGTAAAAGGATAGTTTTCATTTGGTTACCCAGACATTTGAGATGACACTTTGTCGTTTTGCTTGAAATATCATGTTATATACCGAGTCGGGGATGTCTACGGTAGTTTACACTAATGGGATCAAGATCGCGGATCAATCCACGCTCATCAGTTTCTAGATGGTGATCGTTGAGATCCCCTTTGGGTAGGACCAATGTGAGGGTCACCGCCATTAGAGACCACCTATATCGATATTTGCACTGACTTATTAATATTTGCACAGACTTTGGTTGGACCAATGTGAGTGGTGCAATTAGGGCGACCTATTTTATTTCTATTGTTTTCTATAAAGACGGTCGTGCGCCTAGCCATGTGTGATTAGTTCGCGTTAGCGCATTGCCGAAAAAGGGGATAGTCGTTGTTTGGAGGGGCGTACATCACCATCCATGCCCGCTCCTTGGCCTTGCTCAAGATTGTGACTCACATTTATCCACATCGATCTAGCCAATGAGATTATCACGGAAGACACTAATAGGCATGCACATTATGTGCGAGTATGTTATAGTTGGCCTTTGGTTTCACGGGAGGGACGACCAGATTTTTATCTCCCAACCATTGTCGGAGGTAGGCTCTCAAATCAATGTTGATAGGGATGGCAATGGGTCAGGTTCATGTCGGGTATTGGTAATCCCATACTCATATCCGCTTGTAAAATTGTGTCCCATACCCGACGGGTATTTGTCGGGTAATTACCCGTCGGATATCGGGTATACCCATTAATTTGTGAAAATAATTACGTTGGGGTTTCCAAATACATTTTTTACAATTATAATTATTATATATTTAATTTATACAACAACTATTATAAATTAAAAATTTACATTACATAATAAGTTATATCATAAATTAATAATAACTTTATAATACTTATACACTTATATGTAAATAGTTCACAACATACAAAATATAAATACTATTATCAAATACAGAGGAAGTGTAGGATACAAATGCCCTTATCCTACATTACATACGCGACTTCATTAGCCGTACACGTGTCCTGATTCATTTTTCTTTCATAAGGTTAAATAAGACAATTCATTCAATCAGCTGAGGGCAAATTAGTCTATTCATTCAATCTGCGAGAAGTTTGTTACACTACTATCCCGGTAATTATGATTCGTATCAGTTTCAAATTTTTCATAATTCTTAAACAACACATTGAAGTTTTCGTTGTTCTGCGTTAGGGTTTGAATCAATTGTTTTTTTCAATGGATCCACAGAGCAGCACCGGACGAGACACAGATGTTGAGTTTGAAGACGCTCGATCGGTCGGTGATCAGGTTCAATTATCTGTGTATCAGAGAGTTACGATTGACAATGTTTTAAATCCTGAATCTGCATATCCAAATCCAAATGCAAATACAAGTGGTGTAAATGAGTGCTCGAATGGTAATTTATGTTAATTCAGATCTTTAAATTGTTCGTAGATGTGTTTTGTTTAATCGTAGTAATGATTTTGCATTATTATAACTGATTTGAAGGTTTTGAATGTTCATTAGAGGATAATTGATATGAAAGCAAATTGTATAAGTTCGCATGTTTTTGGGTCTGGCAATTCGCATGTGATGTTTATTCTAATTGCTGATTTCGCATGTAATGATATCATAAATCGCATGTGTAAAACATATTTATCAACAATTCGCACGTTTTGTTGTTCTTATGATGAAATTATGGAGTTTTTAATATATCGCATGTTACGAGTCCTATAAATCGCATGTGTTTCTTTTTTTTATTTATGTAGATGAAAGGCTTTATATTCCGGAGGTTGAACCATCAGCTACACCTGTGGTCGGAATGCAATTTACCTCTATCGAACAAGCATAGTGTTTTACCAAACATATGCTAAGTAGTTGCTTTTCCTACTCGGAAAGGTGGTGAAGTAGATAGTGGTGGTATAACCAAAACTAAGTATTTTGTTTGTTCTAAAGAGGGACATAAGACATTGTTTATTAACGATGTTTATTCGAAGTCAAAAAAGCCATTCAAATCAAGGAACAGAGGGACCATTAGGACTGGGTGCAAAGCTCAACTTATGATTTGCTCGGTGGATGGTAGATCATATACAGTCAAGAAATTCGTTGATGGCCATAATCATAAGTTTGTATGTCCACACGATATTCATATGTAGCCAGCGTACAGGCAGTTGTCAGATGTCCAGGAGGAGATGATATAGGAACTAGGCACTCTAAACCTTGGCCCTGTCAAATGTTTTCATATAATGAGGAAACGTTACGGTGGATTCGAGAATGTTAACGCCACGGTCGATGATTGCAAAAACTTTAAGACTCGAATTAACAGCTATATAGGAGAATATGACGCTGACATGGTGATCAATAGGTTGACCGACAAAAAACAATATTTAGTTGATTTTTCGTTTGAATATTCTGTTGATGAGGACAAATGGTTAACTGGTTTGTTCTGCGCCAATGGGTTATGCAAGTGTAACTTTATGGAGTTCGGGGATGTGATATCGTTTGATGTAACTTTCAAAACAAACACGTAAGTGTTACATAAATGGTTTTTAATATTTTTCGCATGTTATATGATTTTGTAAACTTGTAATATCGCCATGGTGATCAATAGGTTGACCGACAAAAAACAATATTTAGTTGATTTTTCGTTTGAATATTCTGTTGATGAGGACAAATGGTTAACTGGTTTGTTCTGTGCCAATGGGTTATGCAAGTGTAACTTTATGGAGTTCGGGGATGTGATATCGTTTGATGTAACTTTCAAAACAAACACGTAAGTGTTACATAAATGGTTTTTAATATTTTTCGCATGTTATATGATTTTGTAAACTTGTAATATCGCATGCTAATATACATTGAATTTTAGGTGTTGAATATATCGCATGTTTTAATGTCTATTGCGCATGTCATGTTTTGTCTATTTCGCATGTTAGACTGTTTATTTCGCACGTTTTACTAAATCATTAATTTTATTGAATTTCAGGTACAAGATGGTATTTGTTCCATTCATTGGGATTGACAACCACTGTCGAAATGTAACCCTTGGAGTTGGGTTGTTGGCATCGGAGAGCATTAACTCTTATAAATGGCTTCTCAATTCATTCGTATAGTCATTTGAACGACAACCAAAGGTTGTAGTAACGGACCAAGACCTTGCGATGAAACAGGCTATCGAGGGTGTTTTTACTACCAGCAGACACAGATTGTGCATGTGGCACATAATGAAAAAAGTGGCAGATAAGGTATACTATGCTATATTGTCTTTCGTTAGCATTTTTTATACTATAGATTCGTTACAGGCTGATATGAAAACCATTTATCGGTATAGTTTGGACACGAGTTGTGCAACAATGATGACTTTTAAAGGAAGATGTGCGATATTGTATGGACTGGTTCCATTGAGCCAGAAGAATTTGAGAGACAGTGGAAGTTGGTAATGATTGAGTGCGGTCTTACACAAAATAAATGGATTGATGATATGTTTGTGATGAGATCCATGTGGATTCCAGCTTTTTACCGGCACGAGCCAATGTCTGGTCTTATGAGAACAACTTCGAGATCAGAGAGTGAGAACCATGTTTTTTGCTAGGTGGCTAATTCACAACTCACTCTTGTAGAGTTTATGAAACATTTTGATGGCTCAATGGATGTCTAAAGGTTCAATAACAGAAAGAATGATCATATTTTAAGATATAATGAGCCTGATGATTGGAGCAAAACTACTTTGGAAAAAGATGCTGCTAAGATATACACCAGGTCTATATTCTTCTATCAGCAAACAGAGATATATGGAACTATTACCGAATGTTTGCCAATGGACACCAAAATCAAGTGTCCCCAGATAAGGATATCGTTGAAAGACTTTAAAGCTCACGGAGATGGGTTGTTAGAGGTAATACAGAATATATTTTAGAACATGCGATTTTTGAAACCCTTCATGCGAATTTAATATAGAACATGATTTACAATATGCGATTTGGAGGAACACATGCGATTTTAAATTACTTTCAAAAAATGACTTTTTTTATACATGCGATTTTGTTCATATACACATGCGATTTTAATTTTTTTTTTGTTTTCTGTAGGTGTGTTTCAAGAATCTTGAAGATGATGTAACTGCACAATGTAGCTGTTTGCGTTTTGAACAGTACGGGCTACTATGTAAACACATCTATTTTCTTTTCAAGATGTTTAGTGTTAAAGAAATACCAAACAAATATGTTATGAAGATATGGACAAAGGATGTGGTTCCGAATGAATTAAACGTCACGTTTGATGTAAAGGTGGATGCTAAGGATGAGCAATACAAGGTAAAACAGATTACTCGCGAAATCATGTACACAGGGGAGCATTTGGTTAGCAATTTGATTTCCGACCTTGATCAACTTGTTTTAGTCAGGGATCAAATGAAGCAGATTAAAGAAAAAGTTGATCAGAGTCGTATAACAAAGCAGCTTGATCCAAAGTTTGACCGGTTTTTTAAGTTGATTGGTTATCAACAACCAGTAACTAATGCACCTCCTACTGTCCGTGTGCCAGCTGGTATAAGAAACAAAGGTCGTGGCTCGCATAAAAGGATTAAATCTAAGAAGGAACAAATGATCAACCGCAAAGGAAAAAGGTCAAGGACATGAAGTGTATGCAATGAAAAAGGTCATGATATTCGGACTTGCGAGATATTGAAAGGCAAACAACAAAAGAAGATGAACGGAGTCCATATTGAAAAAGATCCCAGGCACAAAGTCAAAGAGGTCGAAGACGATGAAGAGGAAGATGAGTTCGAAGATTACAGTGGAGGGAGTGATGATGGCAGTGAAGAAGATGATTGGGAAGAGGTTTCAGATGCGGAAGATTAAATTTTTTAATTGTGCATGCGATTTTACACGAGAAACATGCGTTTTAATACACATGATTTTTTATTATACAAACATGCGATTTAGTATGTAAACATGCGATTTCATATGCATCAGTTTATAAGTAGTTATCTTGTATTTTGTTACAAACATGTGTAATTCATTCATGCGATTTATATAATAATTAAGAATAAGATGTTTTCAAAACATGTACACAAAACATAAATATAAAGTATTTGTTATTGTTTAACACAACTAAAACCATAAAATGATAAAGAGAAATCTAGTTACTTGAAGCAAAGATTTTGTCACGTTCAGCCGAGCTGAACTTCATCTTCTCTTTCACTATGTTTAGAGCATCTTTCAGGAAAGAGAAGGCTAAGTCATCAACTCGAGACTGTTCCTTTATGTGATCCAATACTGGGTCTCTGAAGCTTGATGGTGGTTCTTCAAGTAGTCTCTCCCACATCCCTTGATTTTTCTTGATTTCTGCAAGAATCTTCCCCTGCACATCAAGAATCAAATGAGAAGAGGTGACATCGGTGCTTATTTCTGTCAACGTGCGAGTTGACAATAGTTCCTTTATTGCAATGTTCTTTATTTGTTCTGAATCTTCAGATGACATTTTTGTGTGTGTTTGTGTTCGGTGTCTTAATATGGAAGGTTGTTATCCCTGGGTATTTTATATTAAAGTAGTAAATTTATTATGTAGGTAGGGTGGTAAGTTCAGTAGTATTTATGTTAAAATTGATCATTACAAGTCACATTATAGTCACATTGGTATTATATTCATTTTTTATATAAAATAGTAAATTTATATTTATTTTAATTATCAATTCATAATTTCTTATTTGTGCATTTCATTCAACGGGGACAAAGTTACGAAATTATCAGCATCATTTTTTTTTAAAATCGCATGCGATTCGAAAAAGAATTCGCACACTTTAAGAAACCACAAACAAGATCATTTTTTAAAATCGCATGTGTCTAAAACAAGAATTTGCACACTATAACAAACCTCAAACAATATCACCTTTTTTTAAAAATCGCATGTGTCTAAAATAAGAATTCGCACACTATAACAAACCTCAAACAATATCACCTTTTTTTTAAATCGCAGGTGTCTAAAACAAGAATTCGCACACTATAACAAAACACAACCTTTCTTTTTGTTTTTCAATTGTTTTTCGCATGTTCAATATGTATTTCGCATATTATAATGTTCATCCTGGATCATCTTCTTCAATAGACGGTCGATCGATGTTGTTACAGTTCAGAACTTCCAAAATCAGCAGATATGAAATCGCAGAAGGGAGAAGGAGGTTTGTGAATAAGAATCTTACGTTGTTGTATTTGATTTAGGGTTCGATTTTTTATTCATGGTTGGATTTTTTAATACGATTTTTGAATATAAGATTCCAATCTCTGTCAGTTACAGAGATTAAGATATCTTTATGACGATTTTAACTTTTTTTATACGATTTGAATACATTAATATGATTAATTTAATTATTTAAATTAGTTTGATGGATTGAAGATCCTACGGTTGAGAATATCGCATACGTAATGTACGATAAGTGGTATTGTATGTTAACCAGCCACATCAAATACATATACTAAAAGAAAATTTATTTTTTTCACATTATGAACATACTAAAATAAATCACTAATAGACAAGGGTTAATGGAAAATAAAATTAAAAAATCCGAGTATATGATCGGGTATATAGTTCGGGTAAACGGGTATGTGGTTTCGGGTAAGCGGGTCGGGTATCACCTAATCCCATACCCTACCCATACCCGCGAAAATTTTTAAAACTAATCCCATACCCGGCCCATTACCCGTCAGGTATCGGGTTTACCCGTCCCATTTGTGTCGGGTTTCGGGTATACCCGTCGGGCTCGGGTATTTTTGCCATCCCTAAATGTTGATATCCCACCACCGCCACAGGGGCTGCCTTAGGACGAAGTGTCGTTTAGAGCGCCAGATAGACCACCGCAATGACCATCTTGAGGACCTTTTGATACGGGTTATTGATGGGGAAATGGCTTGGGCGTGGGATCTTGGTCGTCAGCCCTGACTGATACCACTGTCGATCCAGGATCCGCAGGTTTAGGATAGTTTTTAGAAAGAACCCTAGAATGTTTCTACATATGGTATCTCTTAATTTTCAAAATTCTCTCTCATATATCGATTGTAATATAGTAAAGATATAGTTTAATGTTGCATAAGGAGAGAAAAGGAGAGGCCAGGGACGGAAGTCAGTTATCAAAGAAGCAAGAGAGGTGAATTTGTACCAAAGAAACCCACAACAACAATTTTTTGTCAGTAATCTTCCTTAAGGTGTTTCTAAGTCCTTATTAGGAGGGTGTTCCTTCCACATGGTGTGGTGAGAGACGCGTATGTCGCAAAGAAACGGGATAAGAGAGGCAATTACTTTGGATTTGCAAAGATTGAAGGAGTGGTAGATGTCGAGAGGGTGTTGAGAGGTATGAATGAAGTGACGATTTATTAGGCAAAACTGAGTGTTTCGATCGCTTTGTTTGATAAAGATCATAGGTGTTTCCAGCAAAACCCACTGGCTCCTACTGTTAGATACGTTCCGGTGAAGAACAGGCCTCTGGCAGTCCCGGTGCAGCAGACATACCGTTCCCACAATGGGGTTGGCCCATCTTACAGTGAAGCGGTGGTTGGGAGGCCGAGTTCTGGAATGGAGAAGAGGAAGGTTTTGGAGTATAACGAACGCATTGCACTATATCCAGACCACAATATGTTGAGGTCGGTGGTGGTGGAAGCGATCAATCTGGAGGCAATTAAAGGGATTCGACACTTGCTTAACACGGGCGGCTATAGAGAAAGTGTAGTGGGTTACAACGGAGGGTTAACCTTTCTGATCACTTTCAAGGAAAAAAAAGTAGGCACTGATATTTATCAGAGAGAAGGAAGACCTTTGGAGGAGAGCGTTCACGAACGCGGAGCTCTGGGAAGGGCAGGATACTAGTTTCAGTGGGATTGCCTGGCTAAAAATTGTGGGGGCCCCGACACAACTCCTGGAAGACAAGTTTTTCGACAGGATCGGTGGTCTGTTTGGGAGGGTTATTCGGGGTTCCGAGTTCAATTAGGCGGCTCTGGATAATTCAGAATCGAGGTGCTGCACCCTCACTGATTACCGAAGCGGATTGATGAAGAGGTTGAAGTCCTCTGGGAGGGTAAAAACTCGAAGTTAAGGAATTAACGGTGTCAACGCCTAAAAATGATAAGAATTCGGAGGAATCAGTGTCACCGGTTAACATAGAACTTGAGGAAGGGGAATTTCGGCAAGCGGATGCTCAGTTGCCAGAGAAAAAAACTCCAGCGATAGAGAATAACGACGAGGAATGTAGGGTAGACAAGGAGTTGGGTGGGTTTGGGGATGTGCATGGGAGAATGAATCATCTGCATGGGGAAGGAGTAAATGAATCATATTTGGCGCATATCCCTATGGCGGCTCAAAAGTTTCCTGTAGGTGGGAACAATAATACTAGTGGGGACAGAAGGGAAAACCCTTTCAATATTGGTAAAAAACTAGATGTGGGCCAAGTACAAGGCAATAAATCTCGTAAAAGAGCCAGGATACTTCGTAGTCCAACCCCAGATGGGCTGGATTTTAATACCAATGGAAAAGCGGCACAGCCTCCAGATAATATGGTAGAAGTTGTGGAGTCTCTGGATCTAAATGCCCCTGTCGATAATACAGAGGCCAATTATGTTATCCCATACACTCCTGAGACGCACGATATTGTCAAATGTGTTCTTGATCAGGGGTCATGCACCACGGTTCATGTCGCCGGAGATAAGTCTAACGTCTGTGCGGAGGCTGCGGCCACAATTATAACAGGGGAAGCGGTCGGATTTCAGTTACAGGAGAAACAAGAGATGGTTGAAAAAGCGATTGAGAAAGAAAAGCTTCATTTGGGTGATGGAGATCAAGCAGGTAATCAATGAATTATCTTTCTGTTAATTTGCGGGGAGTCAAGGACTCAAGGAAATCAGATTGGGTGAGAGGAATTAAAACTTCATATGGGGTGCACATGCTAGCAATTCAAGAGACTAGGTTTGCTGGTAACATTGGTTTTTTGTTAAAGGTTTCTCGGGTAGAACTATTTTTGAGTTCGAGGCCGCTGAGGCAGTAGGCAGATCGGGGGGACTCTTGTTGGTGTGGAATCCGTGTGTGTTTGAAAGGTTGGGGGTCATAAAACAAAGACATTTTCTGGTTGTATCGGGTCGGATCCATATGTCTAGGGAATTGATTAATATAGTAAATGTTCACGCCCAAAATGAACCAGGAGCTAGGTGAATTTTGTGGAGAGAATTGCTCCAATTGAAAAATTCTCTACAAGGAATGTGGGTTTTCCTAGGTGACTTTAATGACGTTAGCTGTCCGGAGGAAAGATTGAATTCTGAGTTCATAGCCTTAAGAGTAGATTACAATTTTGGCCCCTGTGGTTATATCACTTTTACTCTTTTAGCCTAAAAAGGAATCTTTTAACATTTGAGCCCCTAACGTATTTTTTTCTAACCCTTTTGGCCCCCAACTTTTTTTCTAACCCTTTTGGCCCCTAAAAGTAAATGGATGGGGTTAGTGTTAGGGACCAAAAGGGTTACAAAAGAAGACCTTGGGGGCTCAGATGTTAAAAGATTACTTTTTGGCTAAAAGGATAAAAGTGATATAACCACAGGGGCCAAAATCGTAATTTACTCTAGCCTTATATTCATATTTTTTCAACCGGTTTATTGACGGGGCAGATCTGTTGGAATACCAGATGGGCAGGAGGAAGTTCACATACCGGTCCGATAATGGCGAAAAATTTAGCAAGTTGGATAGATTCTTGGTGAGTCGGGACTTCATGAACAAGTGGCCTTCAACATCGGTGTTTGCACTTGTAAATAAAGTCTTCGACCATTGTCCAATTTTGCTTTCCACGATCCAAATGGATTATGGACCAATCCCGTGTAGGATGAATATCCCCGAGGCGAAAGACTCTGTGGAGGGACTTTTCTCTAGCTTCAGATTTGAAGGCCCGCCCGACCTCGCTTTGGCTACCAAGTTGAAATGGGTAAAACATTAGCCAAAAGAATGGGTAAACAATTATAAGTTGGCAAAGCATGGGTCATATGTTAGTAATTTGGATCGGCTTAATGCGTTGGAGGTGTTAGCCAAAACTAGACCTCTTACCGGGGAGGAATTCGAGGAAAGGGCAGAATGCATAAGTTTTCTTATGGATGCGGATAGGATTAAAGTCATGGACCTCAAGCAAAGTCAAGGGTCCGGTGGGCGAAGGACGGTGACGGGAACTCAAGCTACTTCCATAGTGTGGTTAATGCTAATACTTGTAATAATCGCATAAATGGTCTTTTTATTGAAGGGGTTTGGACCACTCATCCGCCGTTGGAAAAAAGATTTTGTCTTCATGTTTTTCGAGGAAAATTTTAAGGAGCCGATATACTCAAGATCAACATTAATATGTCTAAACTTGAACACGATCTCGGATGGTGAAGCTGGCATAATGGTAAGTCCTTTTTCATCAGAGGAAATAAAAAGAGCAGTTTGGGAGTATGACGGGGACCGGGCTCCGGGGCCAGATGAGATTAATTTTACGTTCATAAAAAGATGATGGGATAGCTTGCAAAATAATTTTTTTGGATCTATTTACACATTTCCGTAATAATGTCGAATTGAATATGGGATGCATGTCCTCTTTTGTAGCCTTGATACCAAAGAAGAAAGATCGTATGGGGCTTAATGATTTCTGTCCAATTACTCTTGTTGGGTGTATAAATAAAATCGTCTCTAAGGTACTAGTCAATCGAGTGAAACCGGTTATTCAAAGTCTAGTGTCGGAGGAGCAAACAACTTTTTTATCGGGTCGTAGCATTTTAGATGAGGCCCTTATTTTAAATGAATTAATTCCATGGATGAAGCAATCGAAAAAGTCGGGAATGATCTTTAAGGTGGATAAAGAAAAGGCGTATGATTCATTATCATGGGACTTTCTTGAGTCAATCTTACCCAAATGAACTTTCATCAAAATTGGAGGAATTGGGTTATGGAAATCGTAAGGGGGACGAGGGCTTCGGTAATTGTAAACGGCTCACCTACCCAATAATTCCTGTGTCATAGGGGATTGAGACAATGGGACCCAATATCTCCTTTTCTCTTTATTCTTGCCATGGAGGCGTTGACGGGGGGTATTGAAAAAGGCATGCTCCCTCGGCTTATACAAAGGTGTGTCTATTTCATAACCAAGTCCGTCCGTGTCACATTTTCTTTATGCCGATGACGTAGTATTCATGGGGGAATGGTCATTGCAAAACGTAGTCAATCTTAAAAGGCTTTTTAGATACTTTTATCTCGCTTCGGGCCATCGGGTGAATTTATTGAAGAGTAACTTGTATGGGGTTTGCAGTGGCGAGACTCAAGTGGAAGCCATGGCCGAGGTGTTGGGGTGTATGAAAGGAACTTTTCCTTTCAAGTATCTCAGTTTACAAGTAGGTGCCAACATGAATTTATTAAAAAATTGGGAACCGGTAATCAACACTTTTAAAAATAGTCTTGCCTTGTGGAAAGTGAACACACTTTCATTTGGTGGTCGGGTCACGTTGGTTAGATCTGCGTTTAACGCACTACCAACCTACTATTTTTCTCTTTATAAAGCTCCTATCGGCATTATAAAACATCTGGAGAAACTTAGGAGAGATTTCCTTTAGGGTACAACAACGGAGCATGCGAAAATGAAATGGGTAGCTTGGCAAAATATCATGACTCCTAAAGACTTGGGGGGAATGGGCTTTGGGTCGTTGCGTGAGGCGAATTTGGCAATGATGGAAAAGTGGTGGTGGAGATTCAAGGTAGATAGAGACGACCATTGGAGGAGGGTAATTTGGGGTTTACATAATAATACACGTTCATGGAACTTCATCCCAGTGAAGTTGTCTATGCCGGGTCCTTGGAAGCAATTAGTGCAAGTATCTAGCGACCTCGAAGAGATGGGTTTGGATCCGATTTCTTTGTTTCGCGGTGTACCGGGTTGTCAGTCAAAATAAGTTTCTAGAAAGAAATATGGCTTTTTGAGGAACCACTTTTCAGAATATTTCCTAATCTCTTTGAGATTAAAACTCAGAAAAATGCAGTGGTGGCTGAAAGATTAAAAGTGGAGGATGGGGTGAGCACTGTTAGTTTTATGTGGAGTAGACTTCCAATGGGTTAAGTTGAGGAAACAGAAATAAATGAACTAGCTGCACTAAACAGTTTCACGTTCGGGACTGCATCGGACAAGTGGAGTTGGCGCTTAGAGAGTTCGGGCATATTTTCTGTTAAGAGTCTGAAGAAACGAATTTAACAACTTTCTTTTACTGATTTGGGGCTTGAATTCGAGCGGAATAAGTGGTGCCCAATCAAGGTCAACTTCTTGGTTTGGAGACTAATACAAGATCAGATTCCAACAGCGACTGCCCTTCAAAGAAGAAACGTGCATCTGCCTAGCACCCGGTGCAAGTTGTGCAACGAAGATGAAGAAACGACACTTCATCTGTTCGGTTCTTGCCTCATCGCACAACAAGTTTGGGAGCACATCACCCGATGGGGGTAGGATAAGACCGATTTATGTTTTAGATCTCAAGGATTTGGTTCATGTACATAACCAAAAGCGAGGCTCGAAGAAGTGGAAAATGACCCTATACCTAGTCATTCAAGCTGCAATTTGGGGCCTTTGGAAATGTCGGAATGACGTGGTATTTTACCGAAAGCGAATGACAGTGGCAAACCTTATAGAGGAAATCGGGCTTCTTGGATTTTTATGGATGCGTAGCATGTGCAAAAGTCAGGATATTAGGTGGGATTGCTTGGTGGACTTTGATTTGTCAACTCTGGGGATTTAAATTGTATTTTGGTTTGCTGTAATGTTTGGTTGGTTAACTAACTATTATCCAGCCTTGCTTTTTTTTTTCTATGGTGATTAATCAAGGACTTTGTTGGCCTTTCAAAAAAAATAGTAAAGATAGGGTTAGGATCAAATACAAAGGATAAAATAAATAAGAAGGATAAGAAGGTTTCTAGTCCATTGATCTTATATTTGGAGGGTTGAGATTAGTTGTAAGGAAAAGAAGATAATAGAAGGGCATAAAGGGAATCCTATATTTATGGATTTTCTCTCTCCACATGCAAGGTACATGCCAATTCCCCTATCGATTTAAAACGTCCATAACTTTTTAATACGACATTTAAAAAAAATTCACCATAATAACGAGCGTTTTTTTATCTTTAATATGAGTACCATATTATCATATAAAAATAAAATAAAAAAATTCATTTTTACTGGGTTTTTTCGCATTGTGTTAAAAGTTCAGTTCATTGTGTCTTTTAACTAGGTTTTGGTCATTACGTTTTAGTAGAGTTTCTATACATTGTGTTATTATCAAAACCTATTACACAATGTTAATTTGGGATCTATCCATTGCGTTTTTATAAGAACCTATAACACAATATATGACACAATGAAGATGGTGTTATATCTGGGTTTTCTATAAATTGTGTTATTAGTTCAGGTCATTGTGTTTAATATGTTTTCCATTGTGTTTTAATAATTTGTTCAATTTTTTTATTATCTTGTTCATTGTGTTTTAGTTTGTTGTGTATTGTGTTTTTATTTGTTTTCTATTGTGTTTTCACTGCTCTCCATTGTGTCTTTTAGATGTTGTCATTAATTGTGTCTGTTATCTGTTGTCATCAATTGTGTTTTTATTTAGTCTGATATCTATTGTGTTATATGTTATCGACATTGTGTTATACGTTATGGTCATTGTGTTTTAGTATGTTGTCCATTGTGTCTTTATCAGTTGTCATTGATTGTGTTTTTGATCTACTTTACATTGTGTTTTACATCATGTCCATTGTGTAATATGTAACTGGGTTTTTGATTTTTTGTTTTTGAAAAATATAACAATATGGTACTCATATTAAAGATAAAAAAACGCTCGATTTTATGGTATAATTTTTCTAAAAAACAAATGATTTATAAAAAAGTTACGAACGTTTAAAAATTGGGGGGGGATAGCATGTGACTTGCATGTGCATATTCTCTTTCCTCTTGTAGACAAAATTATCATTTCCATTTAATTCTTCCAAGGACACTTGTCACTCTCTGATGGCTTCTTACCCTTTTTATTTTTAAATCCTTTGCATTATAACTCAACCCAGTAAAGATATGGGTTAGGATCAAATACAAAGGATAAAATAAATAAGAAGGGTAAGAAGGTTTCTAGTGCATTGATCTTATATTTGGAGGGTTGAGATTAGTTGTAGGGAAAAGAAGATAATAGAAGGGAATAAAAGGAAATCCTATATTTATGGATTTTCTCTCTCCACATGCAAGGCACATGCCAATTCTCCCATCGATTTAAAACGTCCATAACTTTTTCATACGACATTTAAAAAAAATCACCATAATAACGAGCTTTTTTTATCTTTAATATGAGTACCATATTATCATATAAAAATAAAATAAAAAAATTCATTTTAGTGGGTTTTTTCGCATTGTGTTAAAGGTTCAGTTCATTGTGTCTTTTAACTGGGGTTTGGTCATTATATTTTAGTAGAGTTTCTATACATTGTGTTATTATCAAAACCTATAACACAATGTTAATTTGGGTTCTATCCATTGCGTTTTTATAAGAACCTATAACACAATATATGACACAATGAAGATGGTGTTATATTTGGGTTTTCTATAAATTGTGTTATTAGTTCAGGTCATTGTGTTTAATATGTTTTCCATTGTGTTTTAATAATTTGTACATTTTTTTATTATCTTGTTCATTGTGTTTTAGTTTGTTGTGTATTGTGTTTTTAGTTTGTTTTCTATTGTGTTTTCACTGCTCTCCATTGTGTCTTTTATCTGTTGTCATTAATTGTGTCTTTTATCTATTGTCATCAATTGTGTTTTTATTTTGTCTGGTATTTATTGTGTTATATGTTATCACCATTGTGTTATACGTTATGGCCATTGTGTTGTTTTCCATTGTGTTTTAATAATTTGTTCAATTTTTTTTATTATCTTGTTCATTGTGTTTTAGTTTGTTGTGTATTGTGTTTTTAGTTTGTTTTCTATTGTGTTTTCAATGCTCTCCATTGTGTCTTTTATCTGCTGTCATTAATTGTGTCTTTTATCTGTTGTCATCAATTGTGTTTTTATTTAGTCTGATATTTATTGTGTTATATGTTATCGCCATTGTGTTATACGTTATGGTCATTGTATTTTAGTATGTTGTCCATTGTGTCTATATCTGTTGCCATTGATTGTGTTTTTGATCTACTTTACATTGTGTTTTACATCATGTCCATTGTGTAATATGTAACTGGGTTTTTGATTTTTTTTTTTGTAAAATATAACAATATGGTACTCATATTAACGATAAAAAACGCCTGATTTTATGGTAAAAATTTTTTTTAAAAACAAATGATGTATAGAAAAGTTACGGACGTTTAAAAATTGTGGGGGGGGGGGAATAGCATGTGACTTGCATGTGCATATTCTCTTTCTTCTTGTAGACAAAATTACCCTTTCTATTTAATTCCTCCTAGGACACTTGTCACTCTCTGGTGGCTTCTTACCCTTCTTATTTTTAAATCCTTTGCATTATAACTCAACCCGTAAAGATATATATATATATATATATATATATATATATATATATATATATATATATATATTTGAAAATTACATAATTTTAAAAAAATTGAAGAAAAAAGTTGAAAAAAAATTATTTTTTTCAAAGAGTTTCATAAGTTCTCTCAGCTCAGGGTGATTCTCAAAATATCTTGATCACTAATATAAATTTTCGTATACGATATATAGGATCAAAATATTTTGAGAACCACCCCACTTGAAATAACTTATAAGAACTCCATTTAATATATATGATTTACTGATATGTTGTATATATATTATATTGGGTGAGGATGAAATAGGAAGTTTATTTTGGCTAGGAAGGATATGAAACAATAGGATTATGACATGTGGCAAAATTTAAAATAAAGAGGAAGGGTATTTTAGTCAATCGTATCCTTTCTTCTTCTTCCTTCTTCTCCCCAGTAACTTCAAAACCCACCATTTTCAAAACACACTATCTTCAACCATTTCTTCACTTTCTATCTCAATATTCACTACATTATAGTGTGATTTTCGTCACCAATCAATGATTCAAACACCCGATCAACGTGTTCTTCAGCTTTTTTTGAAGAAACCCACATTAATTTCATACAGTATCTCATTTTTTCCCGTGATTTGGAAGATAATCACTCGATCCGTTCGATTCGATAGCTGATAAGTGTTTCTATCATTCAAATTTCGTCAATCGTTGAATAAATCGGCTTCGATCCATGTAAGAAATTCTTTAATTTCATTTTTATCATATGGGTTTTTGATTTAGTCATTGCGTTTTACGATCTTGGTGGGGGTCCGGGGGCAGCGCCCCAGGGAGCAGGGTCCAAGGGGCAAAGCGTTTCTGGTTCTGTGAACAATAGTTTTAAGTGTTTTCTGGTCATTGCGTTTTAGAAATAAAACATTTTTGAATTGTTTTTAGTCATTGCGTTTTAGGTAAACACATTTTTATGTGTTTTCAGTTCATTGCGTTTTAGAGAGAACAGTTTCTTTTGTGTTTTTAGGCCATTGTGTTTTAGAAATAAGTCATTTTTATGTGTTTTCTGGCCATTGCGTTTTAGAAATAAGACATTTCTTTGTGTTTTTTGTGCATTGCGTTTTAGGTAAAACACATTTTTATGTGTTTTCAGCCCATTGCGTTTTAGAAAGTACAATTTCTTTTGTGTTAGGCTATTGCGTTTTAGAAAAAAGACATTTTTAAGAGTTTTCTGGCCATTGCGTTTTAGAAATAAGACATTTCTTTGTGTTTTTGGTGCATTGCGATTAAGGTAAAACACATTCAGTCCTGCGTTTTAGAAAGTACACTTTCTTTTGTGTTATTAGGCTATTGCATTTTAGAAATAAGACATTTCTTCGTGTTTTCTGACCATTGCGTTTTAGAAATAAGACATTTCTTTGTGTTTTTGGTGCATTGCGTTTTAGAAAAAGTCATTTTTTAGGATTTTTTTCATTTCGTTTTACGCTACTGAGTTTTTCCATTGCGTTTTACGCAACTGGGTTTTCAAAAAAAAATTTCGAAAATATAGCAATAGAATACTCGTTTTAAAGATAAAAATCGCTCGTTTTTTTGGTGCAATTTTTATAAAAAATAATATTGTATGAAAAAGTTATTAACGTTTAAAAAATGGGAGGGAATTGGAGGAGAGAGAAACTATTGTCCTGGATTGACTACAATGCCCTTACCCAAATCCACGCGCCTCTATTCTTCCCTTCAATTTCCCTAAGTTAATCTTAGCACTTGATTAAATCAATTGATGGTCAAGATTACTTCCTAGCCTTTCTAGCCAAATAAACTTCCTATTATATCCTAACTCATATTATATTATTAACACTAGTAGTAAGACCCGTGTGAACACACGGGTAGGTTTAATAACAATCGAAATCAAATACTAAAAAACAGATTATAATATATCATTTAAATTGTTTGTGTTTAGTTACATATCTTTATAAAACAAAGTTAAAGACAATATGTGTTAGTATTATAAGTATAATGATAAAAGTTTTTGTCTTCATTTATATGTAAAATATGATGTGAAATTATTTAATGAATTCACATTCGCATTATACTTAATGAAACCATATAAAATTATATAGCATTTGATCTTTTGTTTTTTTTTTTTTCGTTTCATCAAATTCACTCATAACCGAAGAGCAATCCTTTAATTCAAATATAGTGAATCGTCACAAATTCTAATTTTTTCACTGATAGTTAAAATCAAGAAAAGGATTATTGTGTCTATTTTTTCTAATCATAAAAAATTGTTACTTATTCAAATGCTGGCTTGTACGGCCCATTTTGGCACTTGTCAAAACAGGTTAAGTGGGATTGGCTTGTACAGGGCATTTAAGCACTTGTCAAACAGGTTAAGTGGTCTTTGCTTGTAACCACTTTTACGTTTTAGATTTAAGAGAATGCATGTATTAAAATAAATATGGATGATTTTTAACCGCTTGACCAAGTTCTTTTTTAGCTAATTTTTTATTATGCTTGAGATGAAACTAAACATAATAAAGTAGTAAGCCATTCGATTGCTGATACACATGACAACCCAATGACCCATAGTTTTGAGACCACAAAACAAAAATGGGCTTCACCCGTCCGATGGACGTGGGTACATCGTAAACATTGAATGTAAGCCTACATTTATATGTAAAATATGATATGAAATTATTTAATGAATTCACATTCGCATTATACTTATGAATTCACATCAGCTGACATAATAATGCTTTTTACCAATTTCTTCAATCACATTCGGTTAATCGACAATGCTCAATTGCTGACTTTTAAGTGTTAAATGAGATTGCTTTAACTTCATAAATTATCTTCACAGTGTTGAGCTTTTTGGTCATGCAGGAAAACTAATGACTAACATTACACAATATAATATTTCTTAGTATAGAAACAATCAACACTAAATCGAAGAAAAGTCAACTTCTCTTAGGAGGAAAGAAATTGTTTAATAAATGTACCAAGTAAGCAGGAGCAGTTTCCTCTTGGAGTTCTCCATTTGAACCGCGGTGTGCAACATTAAACGGACGAAAAGTATGTAGGGGCTTTTTCGTACTTCTGTTATCGCTTGGAAGGGGATAGTGTCTCCTCGCAGAACATCGGATAAAGAGTAGCAAAACCGTAACAATCACACAACCTGAAAAACATTTGATTAATCTTAAAACATTGCACAAATTCTCAACAAATAAAATAACCACAAACTCTAATCTGAGGTCAGCAGATGGCCCTATAGAAATGGTTTATAAAGTTTCTAAACAAATGAAGCTATACCTATAAGAAAAAAGAATAAAACAACTTCCTACCCAAAACCATCATAAATGTCTGAATAAAATCAAACTAACCCAGATGCAAGTTCCAAAAACAGACTTAATGTGTGATCAATAACTTCCTCACTCTGCAAGAAATGTCAAATGAGACAGAGATGATAGAAAAACTTCTCAGTGATGCAAGAAATGAGAAAGATGATGATGTACCTCAATGTAACACTTGAAGTTTGTTGCAATTTTTCCATCAGTTTTAAAATATGAGAAAATATTCACTTGAAGTGATGGAAACTTAGTTACCTGAAATTGACTGACCTTAAAACCGTAACTGCAAGTGGCGCTGAATTTCTTGGTCTCAATACCCAACCTACCTGAAATTGACAATTACTATCCCGTAAGTTTCAAAACCACAGCAAAAATCATACATAACAACCTAAGTGTCGAGATGAATTAAGGAAAACTGTTACCTGAGATGTAAACGGAAAGAATGTGATGGCTCAATGGTGGTTTCCGGATGATTTGATGTCAACGTTAGGGTAACATGATTCCATTTCCTAACAAATCCAACAAAACATACAAAGCCTACTGCAAAAAAAATAAATAAACAAATAACTATAAAAGCCCTAGCATTTCTAGAATAACTTTACTGATAAGAATCAGATTTATGTTGACACGAAATTAGCAACGGAAAATCCATACCTAAGATTGATAACAGATGTAACCTCGCAACATATCACATTTTATAGATTAAATATTACCTTAATTGACCTTCTATAAAGATACGGGTCAGAATTTCCACCTAAACTTTATATGTAATAAAAAAAAAAGAACAGAATGCCTCCAATCTTCTTGTTTTGTTTATGGTTTGCTGTCATTAGGTGTATTGATGATTAGATACTGGCTCTTCATAGTTGCTTAAGTATAATTATAAGTTTATTAACGAATGAGACCATATTAATTTAAAATTTAACCTTATGATAACCAAGAGGCAATCTTCGTAAAGTCTGAAACATATGGCATCCTTGAACATGGGTCATCAGCCAAATGCACATAACATCAATTGAACTCTACTTATTCAGGCTATATCTCAAACACTTGGTGTGAAACCTTAGAGCCATTCTGTGTTCTTGTTGTTGTAGAACTCATTCACAACCCTATATGAAAACAGTTAGAAGATTCAATAAAAAAAACATCTAAGAACAGTGTCAATTGCTTCAAATCAATTTATTTAATAATCTTGAACAAAAGTATCCACATAAAATCCTTAAGATGATGATAAATTTAAAGGCTTAAATAAGCTTACCAAATAGGTTTGAGCCCTAAATACTGATGTTGAATCCGCTGTAGATGCTGAACCATTGTTGTTACTGACCATTGAGACGAATTATTGCATTACATCCCTGCATGAAAAACAAAATCGATAAATTTAGGGAAAATGGGTTTGAAAGATGATAACCCAACAGTGGAGGATCTCATTCTACAGCTCCGATAAATGCAGGGGTGTTCTCAAATAATGGTTCCTAGATGTTTGAAGACCGAGAAAGAACGACAAATGTCCACAGTGCTGCTTCTTTGGACATTTATCGAAGCTGTAGAATGAGATCCGCAACTATTGGGTTATCATCTTTCTATCACATTTTCCCTAAAATTATCAATTCTGTTTTCATACCTCCCAAAGGCACCTATCCGCCTCCAAAGATTTTGTCAGAGTTATGATCATGAAAACAACCGATCATGAAAAGGTTTTAACTCATAATTATAATCAAATGCAAACATTTGACAGAAAACCTAACGAAAGAAGGTGCCCAAAACCACCAAACTAACCTAAAATTATCGCTTATTAGAGTCGTACATAAAAGCTATGCGAAATCCCTGTCGCCACGGCCTTTCAAAACCGCTATCCACTTCCTTTGCGCCCCTGTGATGGAGCGTATACTGAAATTGTCGAAGGATTTTTGAATGCCCGTACCTACAAAAAAAACAAAAATAAGAAGATCAAAAAAAGAAAATAAGAAACTGCACAAAGATATTCATTAGCATTGATAACTTACTAAAGAAAACTAAAAATTTCCCGAAAGTGTGTGAATGCCCAGTACGTGTTCTGCAAGTTATCATGTTGCGTTAAACACAAGAAATATCTGTCTTTCAGCCTAGTTTGAGTGCTGAAAATGACGTAGCATCTATTGCTTCATCGACATGTTTTATATAAGCCCATCTTGACCCGCTTAAAAATCACCCAACCACCCATTTTGTCATCTAAAGTATCATACTTACATTTTGAATATGGGTAACCTTTAACTTCTGGCTTTATAAACTTTCACTACCTACATTTTCCATTTTGCTTTGAAGCGCCAACATCTAAACAATATTTAAGTTTTAAGTTAGTAATATACTTAAACATAGAGTTAACATAATAATGTAATATATATGTTGATATTTAGCAACCAAGTCTCAGATTGTGCATTCATGGTGAACTTACAAAACATTCGCATTGTCAGAATGTCAGGCTCAGATTGTGCATAAATATGACAACACCATGGCTGCAAGAGAGGTTGCATGAACAACTGCCATCCTATAACCTTGCCATGCCATGATGCTATCTTCATTCAATTTTTCTCAGATCTACAAAATCATCATAGCCTCATCTTGAAAGAACAAGAAAAATGCACTTTGCATTCATTCTTATTCACTATCACAGTCAACCCTAAATGATTCAGGGTGTAATCAATACATAAACAGAAACCCAACTTAAGAAAATCACCAAATCAAATTAGAAAAGATACATGTAAATTACTAACAAAACAACTATCAATTACTGTCATTACCTCATGGCATCAAAATTTATTATAAATAATTTCCAAATTATAAATAATCTCCAAATTGCAAAATTAGGAAGTATTCTACAACAGTAAATGATTCATCTACATAATTCCTCATGTAATCAAATTGCAAATTCAAACATTAAACAACCATAAATTATGGTTTACTAAACTAATACTTATCATCAATTTACAATTCTCAGATACACATATATACAATCAAAGTCTAATTAAATCACAGTCCAATCAAACCTTAAAACAATTATCGGATCAAGAATGAGACATACCATCCTAAAAAACGTGGTCTTAGGTGAGATCGCATCATCGACCGAACATGCATTACAGCCAATGCTACCTAGGACAGCCGCGAACGGCAGCCGTCAACGATGGTTTATATGTTGCAACAACAGGCCAGATATCGCCATCGTAGCCTCAGATGACAAAATCATCTTCATCGGTTTGAGTAGAGACGTTCAAGGTTCACAGGCGGCAACTTTCTCTCTCCACTTTGTAAAAAAAAACCTAGAATGTCGCCTGTAATTTTGAAATGAGAAGAAAGAGAGAGATGGAGATTAAAGTGTGAAGAAGAAAGAGAGGGATGGAGATATGATGACATCTCAGGTGCATTAAATGCACAAAACAACTCCCCATGCAATTTTGAAATTCCCTCCTAAAAAAATCGCTAATTTATCATAATAAAAATCAGATTATATATATATATATATATATATATATATATATATATATATATATATATATATATATATATATATATATATATATCTGAATTATGACATCAGCATGGACTATGTGGCATATGTCAGAGGTTGACACGTAAGTAAGTCGAGGTCAGCTTCTAATCTCCTTTTATAGATTATATAGATTTATGGAAACTTTTAAAAAGATATGTATGCAAATATTTACATACGTGTAAAAAATCACTTAATTCATTTTCCGTCATTGTTACATACTAGTAGGTAACCCGCGCGTTGCGGCGGGACTAAAAATTGAATCAAACTATATCCATGCTTTAGGATGTAAAATTCATCCCAATCTTTTTTATTTAATCGACATATCAAATAAAGAATACTTGTGACGTGGATCATTTTACACACGACAAAATGACAACTCAAAAACCAACTGAATGTTCGTAAAGTAAAAAAAAAGAGAAATGAAATTCAGTGAAAAGAGTTGTATGCCACCTGTCTAGAAAAACAGGTCGATGACGTCGTTCAACTCAAAATCAAAGCAGACTTGTTACTAAATGGATAGAGGTAACAGTTGACTGAAATAAACGACGAGTTGTTCTCTCAAAAGATTATCAAAATGTATTAAAAAATAAAATTGTTGATTTTGTGGCTACACCCCCTTTATTTGTGTGTTTAAAATACACAAATGCATCTACTATCAGCAAGTTTATTTGGTAGTTACTCCACCAGCCAAAGTCATAAAAAAGCATCCACTTTTTTCAACAAGCCAAAACTTATAACTCTAATTTGAGGAACCGAGAGGCGAATGCAAAACTTATTTGGTAGTTACTCCCCGCCTACCTGTCGTGATAACTACCATGAGGGATTTAACTAACTAACTAACTAACTAAAATTTCAAGATTCTAATACAAATACCTCATTAAAAGCATACAAAAATAAAAATCTGCATACATAACATAACCAAAACAGTATCATTAATTCAATCAGACACTTAAACAAACACAAATCCTCACTTAAAAAAAACAATTGCAGGTCTTACCACTGCCAAAGATGATTAAAAAAGGTTGTGTGAGCAGGGAAAAATAGTTATATTAACATTAATTAAACTATTAATCAAAGCCACAATTCGCTGTCACTTGGACCATCTAGAAGAACCAAGGCCGCCTTTGAGGGGGTGCGGGGTGGGCGACGACACGGGGCCCAAACCATTCGGGGGCCCAAATCTTTTTAATTTTGTATAGAATTTACGTTGTATAAGCTAGAATATATATATATATATATATATATATATATATATATATATAGGGCCAGGATCATTTCAGAACCATAAATATTTACAGAACTCGCAGAACTCCTAATAAACAATATTTTTATTTATTTATTTTTATGTTTAGGATAATTTTATCATTTATTATGTGTATTTTTACGATTACGTACATGTTAAGAGTAATTTTATCATTTTTGATATGTAATTTTATAATTACACATATGTAAACTAGTTTTTTTACATATATGCAATTAGTTATGACACATATATATAATTTTGGCAATTAAACATATGTAAACTACTTTTAAGATGTATGTAATTAAAGAAATACATATAATAGATGATAAAAAGATCCTAAACACAAAAACTTATATATAAAATGATTGTTTATTAGAAGTTCTGAAAGTTCTGTAGTTATTTAGAGTTCTAAAATGATCCCAACCCTATATATATATATATATATATATATATATATATATATATATCTGAATCGAAAGATGACACAAACAAGCTCTTGTTAGGGTGGTTATTTCCTTGCTTAGACAATAAGGAGACGCTGGTTCTAATCCTGGTGTCTTCAAATTCTCTATTTTAGTTTCATTTTTAGTTGTTTTTAGATGTATATGACATTTAATGCCTAATTTTGTCAACTACATCTTTTCTTTTAATCAATAAATTACTAACTAGGCTTAGCTAAAAATAACTATTTAAATTACTTTCACATAAATTTTAGTGATTAAATAATTGATGAGTTTATAATACATGGAAATTTGCGAATAGGGCCCAAAATTTTTCTCTCGCACAAGACCAATTTTTTTTTGTTATTTTCGGAGACGGCCCTGAGAAGAACTATGACAAGTGAACACCTCGACTAACACCTTAACTGGTTCTGCTAATTGCATATTTCTTTTAAAGATTTGATCATATTTCTTTTAAAGATTTGATCATGTCGCTGACCACAATCAACTAAAAATTCACAAAACGTTACAAAATTATTAATTAAAAAATAAAAACAGCTTGAGATAATATTAGGGATGAGCTCGGCAAATGTCCACTCTTGATAACAACGGCTGCAGCAACTTGAGGGCTGGTTCGTGGCTGTGGATGAGCTCGGCAAATGTCCACTCTTGATAACAACGGTTGCAGCAACCTCGTTTCGACCCACTCACCCATTAACCAATCCACCAGAACCACTCATCTTACCACCTTTACATATGCATCAATTCTTAACAATATGTACATTCTAAAGTCATAATCCATAGTTAAAACTTAAAAATAGAAAAGTGTATAAAATAAAGGTATTAACTTTCAACTTTACGCTACTTTTTTATTAATGAAAATTTTGGCATAAAATACTGGATGAGACTAAGTTTGCCCAAATGTTCTTTAAAAAAAATATAAGTGTAAAATTAAGTGGCTCAAATGGGTCAACCTGCTGAGTCGACCCAAGTACGGGTCGTGTAGCTTAACATTTATGCATGTGTGACCCAAAGCTGACCTAAAACCATTTAGATTAAACCCAAACCCGTAAATTGCATATTAGGTCCGTGCATGATTTCACGTCGTGTCAGAAGTACACACCCATAGAATGCTCCTAAGGAAGAAAGTAATAAAAAGCCATATATGTAGCAAAAGCATTACCTGAAGTTTATGTAATTCATGTGACATTGATCTATAAGCATCATTAGAAGTTCATCTTGCTTCTCCAAGTGTCTACACGTAAAAGATGAACATCATGTAATGCTAATACTAATAGCACAAGGAAAAAAAGAAATTCCGCAAAAAAATACCTTTATATATCTCTAGTGTGTTAAGGATCCATTATTTTTAAGAAAATAGTATTCAACACTCTAAGGTGTGCGCCTGAGCGCTATTCTGAACCAAGCCATCAAGACGATAAAAAAAGTAGAGTAGGCGGTTAAGTTAGATAAAAATAAGTATATTTTTTAAACCAAGCCTTTAAGACGGTAAAAAAAAGTAAAGTAGGCGGTTAAATTAGATAAAAAAAAGTATGTTTTTCACAGATCAGTTCAATGTCAACATCCATAATTAAACACAAATCAAACAAAAATGAACTTACAGTCCTAGAGAACCAGTCCTTTCGCAGTTCCTTGCCCACATCACCTTCGGCAAGCAGTAGTGGAGCTCCCCTAGCCGCTCGCCTACCCAAGGGGGGTGGCGGCGGTGTTTCGCATGCGGCTTCGAAGACGAGCACGGCTAGCCGAGGGTGCCTCTTCCCCTCTTATATTGTAGTTAGATCACATAATAGACCTGGTTTAGTCTGAGATGAAATTCCCAAATACTATTTCTAAATTGGAATCCAAAACTATTGAACCAGTTAAGAGCTCTTAATTTTTAACTACAACTTTCATCTCCAGTTAAGAGATCTTAATTTTTAACTACAACTCCTAACTAAGTTCCAAACTTCCAACCGTACAACATAAATTGGAGTTCAACAAACAAAACTAACCTAAAACGACGCATAACTCGAATGCGAGAACAAAGATGGAGATGAACATACTATGATCAACAACATTGAGAGTAAATATATGAAAATGTCCAATACCGACATGAAAATGTCCAATACCGACACAGTTGTCGTTCTTTTATTGTTGTACAATCGCCGGAAAACCAAGCTCGAGTAGTCGCGTGGATTTAATCATTAATAATCACACTTGATCTTAGCTAAAAAAACGTAACCCAAACATCAGACACAACAAAAATATCAAAACTGTAAAATATATACATATATATATATATATCAAACCCATCACCTGGTAAATGATATATCCACATCCTTTCTTTCTTCCCTCTCAAACATCCTTCCTTAGCGATCGAAATACCCGACAGATGTGTAAACATACGAATCTTAAGATTTCACCCTGAAATTAGAACAAAAACGACAACAAATTAGGTAAAAATAAAGCCTGTGAATAACCTAGAAATTCGTCTCTCCTGCTGAAAATATGTTTGACTTTCCCATTGAAAGTCTTTTCAGCATCAAAATCTCCGTTACCAGGGAAAAATTGACCAGAAATCTCAGTTTTACCAACCTTTAACTTCAAATTTTCTTTTGACAATTTTGGAAAATTTTCATCGTTCATCTCAGGAACGGAATTCTCATTCTTTTTCTCAACAAATGACTCCTCTGATTTTATAGAATCAGATTCATTGTCAGAACTACTGTCAGATTTTACAACCCATCTTTGTTTGTTTTCATCAACTTTTCTTTTGTAAAAACGTTTTGAAGTTTCACCAACTTCAAAATTTGTTGGTTGTTTCTTTTCATCAATATTTATTTCTTCCAATCTTGAGTTAAAAGAAACTCCCTGTTTCGTGTTGTTGAACTGTTGGCAATTCCAAGCAATGTGTCCAATCTTGTGACATTTGAAACACATTCTTCGATCAACCCTTTTCTCAGATTCGTTCATTATTTTCTTCTTTCTTTCAGCAAGAAACTCTTGGTTTGACTGTCTCCAGAATGGTTTCTTCTGCTCTTCTTCAGAACTTCCTCCTACAACAAATTTTGTTTTTGATTTATAATTTTTATCATTTTTATAATTTTCCGGGGAAATGAAACCTAGACCTTTCTTTTTGAAATTACTGTTATGGTTTGGTTTCTTTTGAAAACCAGAACCAGAACTGTAACCCTTTTTCTTGTTCAATCCCAGTTGAACTCTTGAAGTGTACTTTTTAGGTTTGTCATCAAGATTCAAATCTTTTATTTCAGAAATATTAATTTCTGTTAATTTGAAAACCTGTTTGATCATTTCAGATTTGACACTTCTTATTGGAAATTACTCATCAGAATATAATTTGTCTGAATCATTCAAAGTAAATGCTACTTTGATTGGTCCATCATTCAAATTAGATTTTGATAACAGGAATTCTTTATTGTAAACCCGCTTGACTGGTGAACTCTGACTCTTTTCTGATGAACTCGAACTTTCAAATTTAGACTCCGACTTTGACTCTTCATCCATATCCAACACCTGATCGACCACTTTCTTTAATGTAACACCTCGTAAAATCATACCCAATAAAATAAAGACACGTGTCATGTGATGCAAACGTGTTATGAAAACGGATCCAGACAAAGATGTACGGTAGGATTTAAAAGCCTCGACATGTTAATTTATACCTCTGAGCGACCTATTAATAAATCCCTAACCATGATATATTTAATCAACATCTCAAATTATGCAAATAAATCTGGTTATCCTAAATGGCAAATTGATTATAACATAAGTCATGAATTCAATATGAATTCTTGGTATTTCCGACATTTAAAAACCTCCCACAAAGATCCAAAATTGTGTAAGTACATGCAAGGCATGCAAGTTGCTGAAAACTTGGTCCCCTCTTCTGAAAAGAAACACAAGATTCGGACTTGTAAGAAATGTTTGAGCAAGGCCTAGAAGTTGCAAATATTTTTGTCTCTGGGCATCGGTTACGGACCATAAGAGCTAAGGCTTACGGTCCGTAAAGGGTTGCTTACGGACCGTAAGCTTTAACCCTTACGGTCCGTAAGGCTGTCGCTGGCAGCAGAAGTGGACAGCTGCCTATTCAGCCTGTTCCACCGCCTTAGATAAGTGGTTTTCGAAATCAGGGGCCCTATAACTGGTTTTTAGCATCATAGGAACACCTGGGATGATCTTGCAACTCATGTAGACTACTTTGGCATGATCTAGTGCATTTGGGCTCACTATATAAGAAGAACAAGCTGCAACATTCTCACTTCCTCACTTGGAAAATTTTTCAAGACTTCTCTGGAGCTCCTCTGATCAGCAAAAAGTTTCCTTAGGCTACCTAATCATACTTAGGACCTTTGTAAGTGTCCTTAATCCTTTTTAATTCAGTTTAGCTTAGTTATTTAGCTAAAAGTCAAACCGTCGTAATTAAGGTTTGACTTCGAGATTAATTAAAATTTGTTCAGTCAAATCTCGAATTAAAAGTACCTATAAGTAGGTATTTATGTGGGTAATAAACCCTTAAAAGGGTACCCTCTGATTCCCACTCTAACTAGGTCCATTGTCGGGTCAAAACTAACTTTAAAAAGTCAACAGAATACTTAATTTCAAATTAATACATAATTAGCAATGTAGGATCTATGTAACCTGTTTTATCATTAATATAACTTGGTAATTAATGTAAGAACATGTCTAAACATGTTCACCCCGACAATTTTCAGTTTAGGCTCGGTTCGGGACCGAAAGTCGCATAGTTGACTTCTGTTTTGACTTTCAGTTCTGACCCGTTTATGCATGGTTTAGAAATTCCTTAGAGCTTTATTTGAACCGGTATATATTTTAGTATAACCCTCTGTGTTTATACACCTTGGTTCAATAGTTATCCGATTCGTATTCATGTTCACGTTAATTGCTTATATGTTGACTATTATGCCCATATAACCTTAAAACGTGATTTTTGAAAATGTAAAAGAGTAGAAACCTTAGTTACTGATTTATAAACTTGCACCCAAAATTTGACATCAGTTTGAGGTCTAGATTAGAAGTTATGCTCAATAGCGTAATTAGAAAGCTTTTTGTTAATTAAACGGCATAATTAGCATATAGCTTAGTTTAACCCACTTTTTGATATCAAACTTTTTACCCACTGATGTAATATAATATTTTGGTATTTTTGAAGATTTTTAACTAATTTTAGGCTGAGCATAACATAGGGTTGTAGCTTTAATTCGGTTAAGGCCGGTTTTGCCTTTTGGGCTATAAAATGAGTTTTACAAATCTTTTTGACCCCAAACCTTTTGCTACTGATTTTACATGATAAATAAAATATTTTGAGCCTTCTGGAATAATAAAAATATCAGCTTTCCTTTGAAAACCCGGAAATGGCTCCAAATCGCCTTTTTAAGTGTTTTTAACGCATAGTATGTATTAAAACTATTTTAAACATATAAGGTTTGATACCTACTGATATTTTAAGTATATTTTTATACTTTGACAGTAAGCTAAATTTTTAAACTCAGAATTTCAGTTTTGACCTTTTTTGCCTATGTGAAATTACCAAAATACCCCTAAGGTGCATAGTTTGGTGTTAAATGATAAATTTCACATATATCTAGTACCCTACTGTTATAACTTATTAAATTAAGTATATTTACTAAATAAATCACACATGTAACTCAGATTACTAATTAAACTCTTTTATAACCTTTTAAAAGACCAAAATGCCCTTACGGGGCATAATTCGAGTTTAAATCCGTTTTGGCATAATGGAAGACATCTTAGTGATGTCACAACATATTTAAGGCATATTAACTTAGAAAACTTGCATATGACTCTTTTGGTTACTCGTTACGCACTTTTCGGCGTTCGGATCGGCTTATGTAACTAGTTTGCATATATTAGCCGAAACGGGTCAAACCTTATCATTTTTTTTTGTCTCAAAATCCGGAATGTGTTTAGTTTACCCATATTATACAAGTCTTCAAAATTGTCGGGTCTAAATCACATTCTATTCTGGTATTCGCTTATTCATGCGTTTGAACCGTATCTTCCTTTAAAACTAACCGGTCTAAGCTTAAGCTTAATTAAAGACCCGTTAGAAATCTAATAGGTTATTAAAAACCTTTGTTCTAGAATAGGAGACCCGGTAAAAGCTACACGCACTTGCTATTTCTGATTGATACTTGCAAAGGTAAATACTTTTAACTTATTTTCCCTATACGGGCTTGGGTTATGGTATATAAAATACCGCTTGGTCGGGCATTGAATCTTTAATCGAATAGAGGTTAAATCATTGAAATGCTCCGTTTGGAAATGTTTTGTTTGCTTAAAGCCTTTGGGGGGTTAATGACCATGTCCCGGATATCCTTGGCATCATTTTACGAAATGGCCACGACCTGAGCACGGGGTGTAGGCGTACACCCGTCAGTGCCTAAACAAATAATGTGGTGTGTCTATTGATCTTTAACCCGGCACAAACCAGGCTACTGAACGCATAAGAAACATGTAATTCATTTACAAGATTATATTTAAATAATTATCCCAAGTTATAAAAACTTTTCAAAATGAGTCAGTTAAATTGTATTTACCAGTGTAAACTGACGTATTTTCCCAAAAAGGTTAAGTGCAAGTACTACTCGAACTAGGCTGGCTTTCTCCTAGCGTCCACAATAAGTCTCGCAAGCTTGGATGTCATAAAACTGTTGAACAATGTCTCCTTTTTATTTTGATCCGCCTGTGGATCTGTTTCAACTATTTCGTGATACTTAATATTACAATTCATTAAAGTTGAAATGAATCTATCTTTGCTTCCGATGTGCATTTATATATTGTGTTGTTTGACTATGATGATATCAACTACGTCACGATACTCCCCACCGGGCCCACCGGTAATACGTGGAAATATCGGGGTGTGACAGGTTGGTATTAGAGCCAACACTGAGTGAATTAAACACTAGCCTTTTGTGTTTAATCTCAGTTATACAATTGCACATTCCTCGAATTTTCGAGTCTAGACAAAGAACATAGGACAAATCCTGATTTTGTTTTATTTTGTCTTTTATATTATTCTTTTTTGTTATCTTTGTTTATGTTCACAGGTCTAAATATGCCGCCAAGATTCTTCAGAAGAAAGGGAAAGTCACCTGTAACAGGCCACGACCAGGAGGCCGGGCCTTCTCAAAGACGAACCTCGCCCGTCAACATACGCACCAGTCCACAAGGAGACTAGAGGGCACATCTACAGCCAGCGAGGCGGTCTGTCTCGTTAGCTTCGTCACCTTCTTACTTACACTCCTTTGGACCCCAATCCGAAAACGAACCCGATAACCCACAGCCTTCGTTTATCCCTCTCCAACGATCCAACTCACGCCATTCTTTTGATAACCCGTCCCATATCTTCCGAAGTCGGTTCAACCCGGGAAACTACCTCGAGGAACCAGTGGGTGCTAACCCATTAGGTCCTGAAGATCATTTTTCTGGAGGCCACGACATGGATATGGACGAGGATACCGAACCACCGACCGGTACCCCCACCCATCCTATTGAAATCTCTGATGGATCGTTTTTTCATGGGTCACCTTACCGTGGTCCAGATAGCTACCTAGCAAGATTCAACCAGTTTGAGTGGTATTTCACACCCTCGCACCATTCATCGCCCTACCAGGAGCAGCAGCAGCAACAGGATCCTTCTGGGGATTCACGCTTTGTGGCAGTTACCCCACCACCACCTCAACAGCAGCCTCCTGAGCCACCAAGGCAATAGAGAACAAACGCACGGATGTCCGTGCAAGGAAGAGGAGTGCATATCAGCATGCCTCAACCATCGAGTGACAGCCACTACCCGCCACACCAAGAAAACCAGCAAATGGGGGGACCTTCAAACCCCAACCCGGAAGTGAAATCTGCACCTGTCATGCCACCACCATTGGGCTTTAACAACCCAATTCTCACGTACGCTGGCCCGGCAACATATAATCCCTTCGAGCAGTCGGCTCACACCAGCTTCAACTATGCGGAGATCGACCCATACCTGGCGGCGTGGAACTACAATGCTCTTAACCCCGAAGGGCCCTACGGAGCTCCTTGGGGAGTTGGATACCCAACTTATGGATACCAACAACAGCCATCTCTTCGACCTCCACATCAGCCGCAGCCACAGTCGCAGGCACCCCGGTTTTCCCCGCCAGAACATGAGGAAATTCTCCAAAGATTGGACCAAGTTGAGCGGGAAGTTCACAAAGATCGCAGGGAACGACAAGGTTTCTTTAAGGGATTGGCAGGTTTAATAAAAGGAAAAAGCAAAAAGGACCATCGAATCCTTTAATTGTTGGTTGTATTTCCTTGTTGTCAGTTGAGCCCCTGCGTGGGCCTGTTTTCTGTTTTAACCCCTGCGTGGGTATGTTTTGTTTGTTCAGCCCCTGCGTGGGCAAGTCTTTTGTTTGACCCCTGCGTGGGTATGTGGTGTTGTTAGCCCCTGCACGGGCATGTTATTTCGGTTGAAAGTCCCGTTTAGGGCAGACTCGTATTTTAAATTCATGTGGTGAAACAGTTAGATTTAAAATTTCTATTTTAGTTATAAGCATGAACAAAAATATAAAATAAATAATAACAATATTTTTACAAGATCTATCATTATATTAAAAATGATAAAATATAAAGGGACAAGACCTAGCCTTTGTGTCATTGTAAGACAGGGCCAAGATGGTAGTTCCCCAATTAGATTCAGATCCATATGAACCTCTCAATTTAGGATTTGTTCTGCGTTAAATATTAAATAAGAATCTTAAAAGGTAAAACCTAGCTTGTATATCACTATAAGACTTGGCCAATATGGTAAAACCTGTTTAAAAAGGTTCAAATCTCTGTTAACATCTGCAAACATGTTAATATTCTTGGCTAGTGTGATCCGCAAAATCACGCATGCCACCCTTACGCTAAATTATCCCAATTATTTTTATTATTTAAACATCCAATTGTGATGTAATGCCTAAGGGCTATAATTATTGTCATATAAGACAAAAGACAGTCGTAGCCTATAAACTCCCTGTCAAGAAAGGTGATGAACCTTGATTCAAACCTTAATAACTAGATCCTATAAGATCTTGACCTAAAATTTAGAAATGTCCACATGACTAGGCCTATTGTGCCATTATTATAATTTATTCTAGAACTAAGGGTTACTAATGAAAAGTCCCAAATGAAATTTCTTAACAAATTAACCAATATGGTTCTTTAATTACCATGGTTAATAAATTATCAAGATGACAAACCTATTATAATTCCCTAAATGAATCATTGTCATCATTTTATGTAGCAATCCAAGTACATGGCCGAGTCTGAAGAGGTCAACAGTCGGCCAAAGGAGAATCATGACGCCACCAGAATCAATATAACTGGTGCAGAACTCCAAGCATTAATTGACAATGTTGTCACTAAAGCCATAGATAGGCAGTATAGTGAATCGAGTAGTACTCGAAGCAGGACCCAATCAGCACCCCATTCTAAGCCAAAAACACATTCTGAGGCTCATAGTAAGCCACCCTCTAAGCTAGATAAGCCAAAGAAGGATGATGACGATCATCACTCCTCGAACCAGCAAAGTGTCCCGTCAAAGAAGATCGAGCTTAAACAGGAACCGCGTGGTAAGTCATGTACATATAAATACTTCATCTCATGTAAACCCAGAGACTTTACTGGGGAGAAAGGAGCGGTTGACTGCATGACATGGTTGGATGAAATGGATACCGTGGTTGACATCAGCGGGTGCGCTGATAAGGATGTAGTAAAATTTGTATCTCAATCGTTCAAAGGTGAGGCCTTAGCCTGGTGGAGATCGTTGATTCAAGCTACTGGGAAGATTCCGCTGTACAATATGACATGGGAACAATTTGTTACCCTCATCAAGGAGAACTACTGTCCTCAGCATGAGGTTGAAAAGATTGAGTCGGATTTTCTGTCATTGGTAATGAAAAATCTGGATTGCCAAGCTTACCTTACGAGTTTTAATACAATGTCAAGGTTGGTTCCTTATCTTGTGACCCTGGAACCCAAAAGAATAGCTCGTTTCATTGGGGGTTTAGCCCCAGAGATTAAGGCAAGTGTAAAAGCCTCTTGGCCAGCTACATTCGGGTCTGCAGCTGATATATCCTTATCCCTCACACTGGAAGCGGTCAGGCAGAGATCGCTGAGGAACACGGATGCCAAGAAGAGGAAGCGTGAAGATGACAATTCACGACGGTCAGACAAGAAGCACAGGGGAAACAATGACCACAAGAAGGGGTCTAGATCTAAGAAGGATGGGCATCAATCTGGAGATAAGCCCAAGTGTAAGGTTTGTAAGAAGCACCATTTTGGGAGATGCAGACTCGAGTCGAAAACCCAGTCACAGCCGAGAGTTTGTGGAATTTGCAAGTCTTCTAAGCATAAGACCTTAGACTGTAAGAAGATCAAGGATGCTACGTGCTACAATTGCAGTGAAAAGGACACATCAAGTCCAATTGCCCAAAGATCACCAAGAAAACTGAGGATGGGAAAAAGACCAATGCTAGGGTCTTCAGGATGGATGCAAAGGAAGCTGTTCAGGACGACAATGTGATCACAGGTAACTTCCTCATAAATGATGTCTATGCGAGAGTGCTATTTGATTCAGGAGCTGATAAATCATTTGTAGATAATAAGTTTTGTAAGTTACTGAATTTACCTGTTAAAGCCTTAAGTGTGAAGTATGAGGTGGAATTAGCTGATGGAACCATAGAAACTGCCTCAACTGTGTTAGATGGATGTGTTATATCCATTAGGAACCACTCTTTTCCTTTGTCCTTACTTCCCTTTAAGCTAGCCGGTTTTCATATAGTGATAGGTATGGATTGGTTATCGCATAACCAAGCCCAGATTATGTGCAACAAGAAGCAAGTTGTAGTCAAGACCCCGTCTGGTGAGCCACTTACCATTCAGGGGGATACCCAGTATGGACTGCCTGAGCAAGTGTCTATGCTCAAGGCCTCTAGGTGTTTGAAGAAGGGTTGTGTCATCTACATGGCACAAGTGACTATGGATGAGCCGAAGCCTAAGATTGAGGATATCCCCGTCATTTCTGAATACCCTGAAGTTTTCCCTGAAGAACTACCTGGTTTACCACCAGATAGACAAGTAGAATTCAGAATCGACATCATCCCTAGAGCAGCGCCTGTCGCAAGAGCGCCTTATAGGTTGGCACCAACAGAGATGAAGGAATTGAGAACACAACTAGATGAATTGCTAGCCAAAGGTTTCATTAGACCTAGTTCATTTCCTTGGGGAGCGCCAATCCTATTTGTCAAAAAGAATGATGGATCGATGCGTCTATGCATCGATTACCGTGAGCTTAATAAGGTCACTATCAAGAATAGGTATCCTTTACCCAGGATCGACGATCTGTTCGATCAATTACAAGGGGCAAGCTATTTCTCTAAGATCGATTTGGGGTCAGGCTATCATCAGTTGAAAGTTAAAGATGAAGATGTACACAAGACTGCGTTTAGGACTCATTATGGTCATTACGAGTTCCCAGTGATGCCTTTTGGACTCACTAATGCACCTGCCGCATTCATGGATCTCATGAATCACGTCTGCAAGCCCTACTTGGACAAATTTGTCATCGTCTTCACTGACGACATCCTCATCTACTCGAAGAACCAAGCTGACCATGAGAAACACCTTCGTTGTATTCTTAAACTTCTACATCATGAGAAACTCTACGCCAAATTTTCGAAGTGTGAAATTTGGCTTCGAGAAGTCCAATTTCTTGGACATGTGGTTAGTGAACGTGGTATCCAAGTAGATCCCGCTAAGGTGGAAACAGTTATGAACTGGCAAGAGCCGAAAACGCCCACTGAGATTCGCAGCTTCCTAGGACTAGCCGGATACTACAGGCAATCTATTGAAAAACTTTTCAAGAATTGCAGCACCCCTGACTTTACTCACCCGCAAGAATAATAAGTTTGACTGGGGGCCTAAGCAGCAAGAATCTTTCGACATTCTGAAGCAGAAGTTGAGCAACGCTCCTGTATTGATGTTGCCTGATGGAATTGATGAATTTGTGGTATATTGTGACGCATCACACACCGGTATGGGATGTGTGCTTATGCAGAAAGGCAAGGTCATTGCATATGTTTCACGTCAGTTAAAGGTGCATGAGAAGAACTACACCACCCATGACTTGGAGCTGGGTGCCGTTGTATTTGCACTAAAACTGTGGAGACATTACTTGTATGGAACCAAGTGTGTGATCTATTCAGATCACAAAATCCTTCAACACTTGTTTAATCAGAAGGATTTAAACATGAGGCAACGACGTTGGATGGAAACTTTGAATGATTATGATTGTGAGATAAGATACCATCCTGGCAAGGCGAATGTAATTGTTGATGCCTTAAGCAGGAAGGAAAGAGTGAAACCTATAAGAATCAATGCCAAGAGCATTGAGATAAAGAATAGTTTGAACGAAAGTTTGTTAGCTGCACAGAAGGAAGCTGTGTTGGAAGCTAACTATCCTAATGAAAAGCTAGGAGTAACTGAAGAGCAGTTATCCTATGACAAGGATGGAATCCTAAGGTTAAATGGACGAATATGGGTTCCCGATTATGGAGGACTTCGGGATGTTATCCTCCAGGAAGCCCACAGTTCCAAATATTATGTTCATCCTGGAGCTGATAAGATGTACCAGGATCTGAAGGCAAACTATTGGTGGATAGGCTTGAAAAAGTCTATAGCTGCCTATGTAGCTAAATGTTTGACGTGTGCGCAAGTCAAAGCTGAACATCAGAAGCCGTCAGGTTTGCTACAACAGCCTGAACTTCCCACATGGAAGTGGGAAATGGTGACAATGGATTTCATCACCAAATTGCCAAAGACAAGGAAAGGAAATGATACTATATGGGTAATAGTAGATAGACTGACTAAGTCAGCACATTTCCTACCCATTAAGGAGACTTATAGCTCCGATATGTTAGCCCAATTGTACGTAGATAAGATTGTATCTCTTCATGGCGTATCAGTATCTATTATCTCTGACAGAGATACTAGATACACATCACATTTTTTGAAAAGTTTCCAACAATCTTTGGGCACGCGCTTGAATTTTAGTACGGCTTACCACCCCCAGACAGATGTGCAGAGTGAGCGTACCATCCAAACTTTGGAAGACATGCTTCGTGCATGTGTGATCGATTTAGGTGGTAGTTGGGATAACCACCTGCCATTGATTGAGTTCTCTTATAACAATAGCTATCATACGAGCATTAAGGCTGCGCCTTTTGAGGCATTATATGGTAGAAAATGCAGAACGCCTATTTGTTGGGCGGAAGTAGGAGAAGTTCAATTATCAGGACCTGACTTAGTCTTTGAAATGACGGACAAGATTGTCCAGATTCGTGACCGCCTGAAAGCTGCCAGGGATAGGCAGAAAAGTTATGCTAATAAAAGGAGAAAACCTCTAAAGTTTGAGGTTGGTGATAAAGTTTTGCTTAAAGTATCACCCTGGAAGGGGGTGATGCGATTTGGTAAGAAAGGTAAGTTAAGCCCAAGGTATATAGGACCATTCGAGGTTATCGAATGTGTTGGGTCAGTGGCTTACAAGTTGAACTTGCCTGAAGAGCTCAGTGGTATTCACAACGTATTCCACATCTGCAATCTGAAGAAATGTGTAGCTGATGAGTCACTAGTTATACCACATACAGATGTACAAATAGATGAGAGCTTGAAATTTGTGGAAAAACCTTTGTCAATTGAAGATCAACGGGTTAAAAAGCTTCGGAGGAAGCATGTACCTATTGTAAAGGTCAAATGGGATGCCCGAAGAGGTCCCGAGTACACGTGGGAGGTGGAATCTACCATGAAGGAAAAGTACTCTCAATTGTTTCAATAAATCTCGAGGTCGAGATTTCTTTTAAGGGGGTGAGGATGTAACACCTCGTAAAATCATACCCAATAAAATAAAGACACGTGTCATGTGATGCAAACGTGTTATGAAAACGGATCCAGACAAAGATGTATGGTAGGATTTAAAAGCATCGACATGTTAATTTATATCTCTGAGCGACCTATTAATAAATCCCTAACCATGATATATTTAATCAACATCTCAAATTATGCAAATAAATCTGGTTATCCTAAATGGCAAATTGATTATAACATAAGTCATGAATTCAATATGAATTCTTGGTATTTCCGACATTTAAAAACCTCCCACAAAGATCCAAAATTGTGTAAGTACATGCAAGGCATGCAAGTTGCTGAAAACTTGGTCCCCTCTTCTGAAAAGAAACACAAGATTCGGACTTGTAAGAAATGTTTGAGCAAGGCCGAGAACTTGCAAATATTTTTGTCTCTGGGCATCGGTTACAGACCGTAAGAGCTAAGGCTTACGGTCTGTAAAGGGTTGCTTACGGACTGTAAGCTTGGACCCTTACGGTCCGTAAGGCTGTCGCTGGCAGCAGAAGTGGACAGCTGCCTGTTCAGCCTGTTCCACCGCCTTAGATAAGTAGTTTTCGAAATCAGGGGCCCTATAACTGGTTTTTAGCATCATAGGAACACCTGGGATGATCTTGCAACACATGTAGACTACTTTGGCATGATCTAGTGCATTTGGGTTCACTATATAAGAAGAACAAGTTGCAACATTCTCACTTCCTCACTTGGAAAAAATTTCAAGACTTCTCTGGAGCTCCTCTAATCAGAAACAAGTTTCCTTAGGCTACCTAATCATACTTAGGACCTTTGTAAGTGTCCTTAATCCTTTTTAATTCAGTTTAGCTTAGTTATTTAGCTAAAAGTCAAACCGTCATAATTAAGGTTTGACTTCGAGATTAATTAAAATTTGTTCAGTCAAATCTCGAATTAAAAGTACCTATAAGTAGGTATTTATGTGGGTAATAAACCCTTAAAAGGGTACCCTCTGATTCCCACTCTAACTAGGTCAATTGTCGGGTCAAAGCTAACTTTAAAAAGTCAACAGAATACTTAATTTCAAATTAATACATAATTAGCAATGTAGGATCTATGTAACCTATTTTATCATTAATATAACTTGGTAATTAATGTAAGAACATGTCTAAACATGTTCACCCCGACAATTTTCAGTTTAGGCTCGGTTCGGGACCGAAAGTTGCATAGTTTGACTTCTGCTTTGACTTTCAGTTCTGGACCTGTTTATGCATGGTTTAGAAATACCTTAGAGCATTATTTGAACCGGGATATATGTTAGTATAACCCTCTGTGTTTATACACCTTGGTTCAATAGTTATGCGATTCGTATGCATGTTCCCGTTAATTGCTTATATGTTGACTATTATGCCCATATAACCTTAAAACGTGATTTTTGAAAATGTAAAATAGTAGAAACCGTAGTTACTGATTTATAAACTTGCACCCAAAATTTGACATCAGTTTGAGGTCTAGATTAGAAGTTATGCTCAATAGCGTAATTAGAAAGCTTTTTGTTAATTAAACGGCATAGTTAGCATATATCCTAGTTTAACCCACTTTTTGATAACAAACTTTTTACCCACTGATATAATATAATATTTTGGGATTTTTGAAGATTTTTAACAAATTTTAGGCTGAGCATAACATAGGGTTGTAGCTTTAATTCGGTTAAGGCCGGTTTTGCCCTTTTGGGCTATAAAATGAGTTTTACAAATCTTTTTGACCCCAAACCTTTTGCTACTGATTTTACATGATAAATAAAATATTTTGAGCCTTCTGGAATAATAAAAATATCAGCTTTCCTTTGAAAACCCGGAAATGACTCCAAATCGCCTTTTTAAGTGTTTTTAACGCATAGTATGTATTAAAACTATTTTAAACATATAAGGTTTGATACCTACTGATATTTTAAGTATATTTTTATACTTTGACAGTAAGCTAAATTTTTAAACTCAAAATTTCAGTTTTGACCTTTTTAGCCTATGTGAAATTACCAAAATACCCCTAAGGTGCATTGTCTGGTGTTAAATGATAAATTTCACATATATCTAGTACCCTAATGTTATAACTTATTAAATTAAGTATATTTACTAAATAAATCAGACCAGTAACTTAGATTACTAATTAAACTCTTTTATAACCTTTTAAATGACCAAAATGCCCTTACGGGGCATAATTCGAGTTTAAATCCGTTTTGGGCATAATGGAAGACATCTTACTGATGTAACAACATATTTAAGACATATTAACTTAGGAAACTTGCATATGACTCTTTTGGTTACTCGTTACGCCCTTTTCGCGTTCGGATCGGCTTATGTAACTAGTTTGCATATATTAGCCGAAACGGGTCAAACCTTATCATTTTTTTTGTCTCAAAATCCGGAATGTGTTTAGTTTACCCATATTATACAAGTCTTCAAACTTTTCGGGTCTAAATCACATTCTATTCCGGTCTTCGCTTATTCATGCGTTTAAACCGTATCTTCCTTTAAAACTAACTGGTCTAAGCGTAAGCTTAATTAAAGACCCGTTAGAAATCTAATAGGTTATTAAAAACCTTTGTTCCAGAATAGGAGACCCGGTAAAAGCTACACGCACTTGCTATTTGTGATTGATACTTGCAAAGGTAAATACTTTTAACTTATTTTCCCTATACGGGCTTGGGTTATGGTATATAAAATACCGCTTGGTCAGGCATTGAGTCTTTAATCGAATAGAGGTTAAATCATTGAAATGCTCCGTTTGGAAATGTTTTGTTTGCTTAAAGCCTTTGGGGGTTAATGACCATGTCTCGGATATCATTGCCATCATTTTACGAAATGACCACGACCTGAGCACGGGGTGTAGGCGTACACCCATCAGTGCCTAAACAAATAATGTGGTGTGTCTATTGATCTTTAACCCGGCACAAACCGGGCTACTGGACGCATAAGAAACATGTAATTCTTTTACAAGATTATATTCAAATAATTATCCCAAGTTATAAAAAGTTTTGTGCCACGTGCATTCAAATCAATTTTATTAAACTTTTCAAAATGAGTCAGTTAAATTGTATTTACCAGTGTAAACTGACGTATTTTCCCAAAAAGATTAAGTGCAGGTACTACTCGAACTAGGCTGGCTTTCTCCTAGCGTCCACAATAAGTCTCGCAAGCTTGGATGACATAAAACTGTTGAACAATGTCTCCTTTTTATTTTGATCCGCCTGTGGATCTGTTTCAACTATTTCGTGATACTTAATATTACAATTCATTAAAGTTAAAATGAATCTATCTTTGCTTCCGCTGTGCATTTATATATTGTGTTGTTTGACTATGATGATATCAACTACGTCACGATACTCCCCACCGAGCCCACCGGTAATACGTGGAAGTATCGGGGTGTGACATTTAACAACTCAGACTCATGATCAGTATCAGACGCTGTGAATGTGACATCAATATTGTCTAGTAACTCATCAATGATTTCAGACTTTAACTTTATGTTAAGAGCCTTATTTAAACGTTCCTCATTTGGCTTTCTGGGAGAATAACTATTCCAAATCAGGGGCGGACACTTGTTATACTTGACACTTTGTTTCTTACCAGTATCCATATCTTCTGTCTTTTTATCTTGAAACGCTTCAAGACCCGCAACGGTAGGATAAACTCGATCAATCAAATAATCACATGTTGTATAACTCAACAACAAACGTTTAATTCTTTCACTCTCAATCTTTTCAAATTCCAAATCCTGCTTTAGCTTTGCACAGTCTTCAATATACTCATTGATGACTTTCTGCTTTGTCATTAAAGTTGAACTCATCATTGTCATAGCAGCATCAACTTCTAAATTTGTCTTTTTCAAACCATCAATTGTTCTGTTTAGCACGTCATAAGATTCCTTCACATACTTCACATTAGACAACAAATTCTCTTTCATCTCTTCCAATTCAAGAATCTTCTTGTCCTTCTTCTCACATTCTTTGCAAGACTCCAAACATTTTTGACAAGGTTTAATGATCTCAACTGTCTTTTCAACCTCGACAACCTTCTCAACTTCAATGAGTTTCTCAACTTCAACTATTTTTTCGACTTCAACGATCTTTTCTACTATTTTCTCCACTTCAACGATTTTATCTATCACCTTCTTAATCATTGATTCGTCATTAGATTCTATTTCTGCTTCGTACTCTTCAACTACGCCCTTCATTGTTGAATTTTATTCAACTTCTGCTGTTTCAGCTTCCAATTTTGCCTTTTCTTCATCAATTCTTCTTGCTTCCAAGTCTCTCTTCAATCTGGCAGCTTTCTTCTTATTCAGTTTTTCAATTTTATCTGCAAAAAACAAATTAAAACTAAATGAGTCTAAACTTTTTCTTGCATTATTAATGTACTCTTCCTCGTCATCAGTATCATCATCACTTTCTGATGATCTAAAGATCTTCGTTCTTTCGACTTCTTTTTCTTCCAAGATTCTAGCAACAAGACCTGAACCAGGTGGAATGTATTTATCCCAACTAAATCCCTCTACAACCTTTTCATCGTCTTGGTCAATTATACCATAACAAGCTTTTTTCTCTTCAATGGTACGTGCATGTGCAGTTTGTGGTTGTTGAGTATTCTGATGAAAAATTGATTTTTGATAATAATTGTTCTTTCCAGACTGATCTTGTCTTCCATCTGCTTCTTTGTTTTTGCATTCACACTTAAAATTCCCTTTTTCTCGACACCTGAAACATGTAACCTTTGATTTGTCAAACCCTATCGGAGATTTAGCCAATTCATTAAAATCATTTCTTCCTGTGATTTGTTGAAAATTTTCAACCCTTCAAACAGCACTGGCTAAACACCACTTGATGTCCATCAACTCAAGTTCTTCAGCATCTATCTGGTCATAATCTTCTTTGGTAAGCATCGGATTTCCAATTCTGTCATCAATCAAACTTTCATATGATTCCAACATAGCAACGAGTGATGCCATGTGTTGCTTAGCTATTTCCGGAGACAGATTTTGACCATTTTGAATGTTCAAAGTGACATTGCATTGAAGATTTGTTGAATTCTGTCGTTGAGGACTTGGTGTTGTAAGATTTGGATCAAAGCTTGAATATGAAGACGAAAATCCACCACTTTGAGTCACAGTACTTCCCTTCGTTCCAGAAGAACTATCAGCACTGAAACCAGTTTGAATCTTTGGACTTGGAGTAACTTTAAATTTATTTTCACTATAGTATAAACTGACATCTTGTTGAGAATTTGGACTATTCATGATTGCCGTTTTCTGGATATACAACTCATGCTCTTCAATCTTCTGTATAAACTGTGCCAGATTCATATTTTCTGATTTTCTCAAGTGCTTTAAGATCAACAAATAAGTTCCCCATTTCTGCTGTGGTAACGCATCGGCTAACTTATCAACCCATTCTTCATCATCTTTCTTTATATCCAATCTTCCCATTTCCAAAACCAGATGACAATATCTATCAATGGTCTTTTTTGTTGTTTCACCTTCCAAGGCTACAAACATATCAAATGATTTCTTCAGTAAAACCCTTTTGTTCTTGATCATATCTGCACTTCCTTTAAACTTTTGAATCAATGCAGTCCAAATTGATCTTGCAGTACCCTCATGTTGAAGCAAAACAAAGATATCTTCTTTAATCGCTTGTTAAAGAATGCTGATCATCATTTTTTCACTTGTATATTTCAATTTATCATTCTCTGAAAAGTCACAAAAAGCTTTTTCAAGCCCATGTTCATTTTTCGGTTTCTCGTAATCTTTCTCAAATGAACACCATGCGTCAAACTTATAAGCTTGCACCCAGTTCTCAAATCGATTCTGCCATCCTTTAAAATCTTCAATATACATAAGCTTCGGCGGTTTTTGATGAGTTCCTGTTTCGTTCTCACTATACAATGTTTCAGCAGCTGTAACTGGTGCAACTGGAGTAGCAAACGAATTGTAGAATTCCTCTTCCATGTTTCGGAAAATTGTTTCACAAAAACTCACGTTTCACACGAAATAAAGATTCAAACGGAATCAACTCTCGAATGAAATCACTATTGAAACGGAATACCCCTTTGACACGAATTAACATGTTTGGTACGAAATATCTTCTTTCAAGCGGAATCACTTTTCACACTAAATAACTAATTTCATGTGAAATAGCACACTTTCAAACGGAATATGTAATTTCGAGCGAAATCTTCAAACGGAATACCAATTTGGAACGAACTTATCTAATTTCGTGTGAAAAGGCTCAAACGAAATTACACTCTGAAGCGAAATTAACTATTTCAAGCGGAATTATGTAATTTCGTTTGAAATCAAGCTGTAATTCCGTACGAAATAACGCTGACGTCACCTAATCCGAAACCATTTTCAAGCGAAATTATGTAATTTTATCACTTTTAAATCGAATTAATGCCCAATTCTTTCAAGGATTCATTAAAACACTGTTTCGCACACAAAATGTGAAATTCAAGTCATTTTGACCGTAAAAACTTGTGAATTTTGTAAATGAAGGTGTAGAAGACAGAAATTATGGCTGTTTTGGCAAGAACTCTTCCTCCTGAGCTCTGATACCACTTGTAGGATCGTTTTGTGACCCAAACGTGTCAATCAGAAGAGTTCTTATCAATTCAAGAGGCGGAAACAGATGAATTGACTTGGAAAACAGCTTGTTTCACACTTAATTGTCTTGTTTTATTGATATAATAAGTTTCCAGATCAGTAGACACGTCGGCAGCACTTCGGTACCGGAATCACAAAAGTTACAAATGAAATCAGCACTAGGGTATATATAGTGAAGGTGATTTCGCTTGAAAGTGGCACTGGCCATTCCAAGCGAAATTACAAAGTCTAATTTCGTTTGAAATAGCCAGTGGCTATTTCAAGCGAAATTACCCACTTACATACAAACCCTAATTTATCGAACTTCGTGCCCTGATCTAACATTCTTAATACAAGACTCGATACAAGACGAAGTTGACAGACGTATGCACCAACAAGACGCATATTGAATATTATGAATAGAAATTCCCCTAATTGATGATATCTATGATTGCTCGACGGTTTCAAACATTAATGGCTGTCTTCAATTTGCTGAAGATTTCGATGTGCAAGAATGAATTTCAAGCGTGAAACCTAATTAATTATACATATACTCCGACGGTTTCATCATCAATCAATTGGCGACTGACATTGAGTTGAGGGCAAATTTGGGAGAAATGATGAAAGATTAGCTGAAGAAGTCATGACTGTTCGCATGTCGTCTTAAAAATTAGAATGGAAATTACCTTTGTGGACATAGGAAATGTATTATATAGTATTATAGATGTGTAATTTATGTGTAATTTAGTGTTACATCTGTGCATGCATAATTTTTTAGATTATAAAACATGTTAGCATAAAAATCAAGAAAAAAATTGGGTTTTTACGAGTTTTTCTAACTCGTGTGGTTCTTAAAGTATCCATCCCCTATCAGGGGCGTAGCATAGTGCGGGCGGGAGGGGGCGGCTAACCCTCCGAACTTTTCGCTCAGTAATGGAAAATATGTAGTTTTCGTATAGAAATTTTTGGGTAAATACGTTTTTAACCCTCTGTCTTATAGAAATTTTTGGATATATATGTTTTCGAACCCTCAGTCTTAAATTTCAAACTTCACCACTATCCCTATATATGTGTGTGTGACTTGGCTGACATTTTAAAAAAAAAAATAATCATTACCACATTCATTTGTAATTAACGTTGTATTCAAAATGCGGTATTCTTAACGGATTACATGCGAACAATTACTAGAATTATTGATTTATATGTTAGTATGTAGTTGATGTAAAATCTTTAAAAGAGTTAATTTAGTTTTTTATAATAATATATTTAGCCTGATAAACAAGCTAAGTTAAGAGCAACTCAATACTAAAAAGAGATTTAAGTATATTCTCTTAAAAGTGATATTAGAAAATATATTAGGTTTTATTAGTTAGAGTAAACGTTCGTTTTGCTCCCTGTGTTTTAATCATTTTAACGGTTTTGACTAAAACCTTTAAAAATAGTCATTTTTCTCCAATAGTTTGCTATGATTTTTTCATTTTGCTCCACGCCTCTAACTCCATCCAAATTGTCTGTTTTTCCATTTTGCTTCATGCAGGGAGCAAAATGGAAAAACCATAGCAAACTATTGGAGGAAAATGGCTATTTTTAAAGGTTTGGGACAAAATCGTTAAAGTAACCAAACCACAGGGAGCAAAACGGAAGTTTACTCTATTAGTTAAGGAGATAAGATAAAACTAAAACTGATGGGGTAATAAAATTTGAGAGTATTAAAATTCAATTCTATTTAGTACGTTGAAGTAATTTTATAAGGTTTAAGAGACGTAAATTCAGTTTTTTATAGTGAGTTTTTCGCTTATCAATCCAGTCAACCAAGCATCCCTATCAACTGTCATTTAGTTTTTGTTTTCTGGTTAAAATATGCATTGTAGGCTAATGGGATGGCTTTTGACGTATAAGCCGACGGGATTCGAACAATCTTGAACATCTCTCTTTCAAAATATTGTGACGCTTTATAGCTATTGTTTGAAAGAACGTACGTATTTATTATGAGAAATTCCAGTGACGCAATTTCCCAACTAATATAAACAATCATTAAAAAGTAGAGACACTTTCATAATTGGATAAAGAAACAAGTTAGCATTTAGACATGTAATTTAACCTCATTTTGTTATTACTAATTCATTTTAAACTATATAAAATAAGTGGTTGCTTAACAATTAGTTTATCTTCGTTTTTTTAAAGGAAAACTTCATTAAAAAACAAATTAGTAACACATGTATCCTCCTTGGTAACACATATTAGTAACACATGTAGATAGTGTGATCATAAAATGCATGAATCATTCTTGTAGTTTTTCAAGATAATGTCAGCATTTAAATATTCTATATCACTTTCGTATTTAACGTTGTGTACACTATACTATTAATCTTACGCTTATTATGACGGTGTCACCGTATCTTTATTTTTATGTTTTTTTAGCAACTAACTTGCACTTAAATGCTATACAGGTATGAAGAAGAGAGCCTGTGGAGGAAAGTGATTGATGGTGTTCACTACACGCGAACTTGCTGGTCTTCTATCCCTTGTAATCGATATTTGACGAGCTGTTGGGCAAATATTGTGAAACAATGTGATTCGAAGATGGAAGATGGGAGGTATTTAAATAATCTTATTAAATCTAAGTTGGGTAATGGTAGAAGTGTGAGGTTTTGGTATGATATTTGGTTTGGTAACTCCCCACTCCGGTACCGATGGCCTAGTATTTTCATTCTTGACAAAGATAAGTTTAATTCTATTGTTGATAAAGTGGATACAATAGAAGGCAGGCTGCGTTTTCGGTGGAACTGGAGGAAGCCTCCTGAATCGCCTCAAGAATTATCGGATCTGCAGGAGTGCAACTTAATTCTATCGGGCGTCACGTTTAATAGTACGAAAGATACGTGGGTGGCGTTGGCTTCACGGTGAAATCCATCAGAAATGTTTTTGAGGAAGGCCGAGATGATGGTTGGTTTAAAATGAAATGGACGAGGTTGGTTCCTCTCAAGTGCAAAATTCATGCGTGGTGTTCTCAGATGCACATGTTACCGACAAAGGATGAGTTAGAAAAAAAGGAGGGTTCATGTTGGGGATGCGGGATGTGTGAAGATGGATCGGACTCGGTTCTTCATATTTTTACAGCTTGCACAATTGCTATGGAGGTTTGGTGGAGAGTTGGATCTTGGTGTAAGCTACCTCCCATTTATGCGTTTGATATAGGCGATTTGTTGGATGTATACAAAGGAGCGGATAGTGGAAAAAAAGGGAAGTGTATTATTCAAGGTAACATCATTGTTGCGTTATGGTGCATACGGCTAGCTCGGAACGAGAAGATTTTTAATAAGAGGACGACGAAGCCGTCGGAGATAGTTTATAACATGAAGTCGAGGTCATTTTTTGGTATAAACACCCGTTTGGTTGTACTAGTCTTATTTGGGATGAGTGGTGCAAAAACCCTCTGTATATGATGTAATTGGTGTGGTTGCGGTCCACGTTTCGTGGTCCGTTCGTCGTTTTTAATGAAGTTGATCTTTAAAAAAAACTTGCACTTAATAATTCATTTATTTAGAAAATGTCAACGCATGAATTATTGTTAAACATCGATAAAGAAATACTTCTGGATCGAGAAAAAAATTATTTTAGTGTGATTGCTTATATATTTTTAAATTAATAATTTGTTTATTCATCAATAAATAAATATCCATTAGTTTAGACGACACTTTTCGATGGGAGAAATGAAACCACCAAAATTACTACATACATCACCGTTCAGGTTACTGTAGAAATAATAAGAACTTTTTTGGAAACGTCATACCTCTGTGTACTAATGTCATTTACAATTTTACATATCAAATTAATAAAAAGTTCATTACTTTATGTTTTTACTGGTCTCTTAACAATTCATTCCTCTTATTACTTAATGCAATTAACGAGATTATTACCCTGCTTGCCAATGTGAGGAAACTTATTGATTTTCAGTTTTACATATAAAAAATTAATCTTAAAAAATCTTATTCATTTACACTTTTAGATGAGTCTTAACATATTAAACTTAAGAGGTGAAGTAAGATTTTCAATATATATATAGGGAAAGATTCATTTGAGAAGAATTTTAATTGAGAAGAAAAAAAACAAATGGTATAATTGTAAAACATTAAATATTTTTTCTCTTATCTCATTTATTATCATCTTTGACTAATTAATTAGTCATAAAAACTATGATCCTTCACACTAATGTTTTTTGACTACACACATCAAAAGTTACCCTATACCTTTCGAAATTTACCCTACACAGGTTGAAATTTTTCCTACACAACCTGTAATTTATCATGCACACATTGTGATTTATCCTACACTCTAAATTATTTTATTTTATTTTTAAAAAATATATATTTTCAAGATAAGTTACAAATTTTAATGTAGTTAGCTATTAAAGATGAATACTACTAATTAATGATCTTTGTAGGTTTACCATATTGCCCTTATGGTAACATTAAATACTTATATTAAATGAAATAAAATGAACCATTCTTATTGGTTGAAATTTCTTCACTTTTCTTCTTACAAAAAGTTTCTTCTTATTTGAACTCTCCACTATATATATATTTTCAAAAGATAAAAAATAAATAACTTTTTTTTTCATATAATTACTCTAGTAGAGTAATTATATGCGAATACTCTAGAGTGATTACATAATTACTCTACTAATGTAATGTAATTATATTATATATAGAGAGAGAGAGAGATTTTAGGACTAAAATGCATACCTGATTAGTTAGGAAAAAATAAAAAAAAATTCTTCACTTCTCACATTTAGTAACTCATTTGTACAATAACCTTACCGTATATATACATATATCATCATCATCATGCTCAGTAAATCCTACCAATAACAAAGCTAAGGTAGGGTCTGAGAATGGTAAGATGTAGATAGCTTTATCTCTACCTCGTAGAAATAGAGATGCTGCTTCCAGTGAGACCTCCGGTTAGATAGTAGTTTTGCATCAAGCCTTGGACATAAGGCATATAACACTCAGCAATTGAGACAACTGCCGATTAGTGAATGTAGCCCTTGTCTTTCGGATATCAACGCCACCACATGATGCATGATTAACCCTCCCATTCTTTTAACGTTATTTTCACGAAATTAGTAAAATAACGTTAAAATTACTGCACTTTCACCTTTGCCCCTAAACACCCACACATATATACATTATATACGCATATCGCAAACAGGGCGTTATATATACATATATAAACGATTAAAATTTTGCCCCCACCCCTTTCCCCAAGAATGGACCTAAAGTAGCCTGTCAATGGTGAAAATGAAAGTAATAGGAATAGTGATAATACTAATAATAATTTTAAGATTTAAAATAATTATTATATTATACAATTTCCTAATTTCCATGCATACTAGTTTTACTTTAATTATTATTATCTTTTTTATATTCTATATACTCATAAAACAAAAGGTTGGTGGCATAGCCACCGACCAAAAGAAGATACTGTCCTCACAAACTGATTCATCATTTAGGGTTATTCTTTTCTTGGTTTTCATTTATCTCCGTCTAGCCTCATCTCCATGTTCCACGTCACTCGCTCTCAAACCTTAAGCCCATAAAGTTTCTTTGCTTCTTCAAAGTATCCCTTGACGACAAAGGTACGATCTTCTAATCCTTTATCTTAGGATTTTAATCCTTTATCTTAATTAGGGTTCTATTCTACTGCAGAAAAAAAAGGTAATAAAAGAGAATTGAATGGGGGATTCTGAGCAACATGTCTTCAAGAACCCTAATCTGACAAGTTGGACTCCGAATGCTTTAATATTGTTGACTTTTGATTGATTATTTGGCTTTTTTAAAGAGAAAAATATCTGGATAGTCCCTGTGATTTGCTCAGATTTTACCAATAGTCTCTAATTGCTCTCTTGATTCTCGTATAGTCCCAGCGTAGATGGGGGTTAATTTTCTTAGTTAAGTGCTTGTAATTTGAAGAAGTTGCCCTTACTATCAACAATAATAATTAAAACAATAAACCAATTATAATATTTAAAAAAGTGGGCCCCCACGTTTTTCCTACCTCACCCCTCTCCCATTTCTCTCTTCCTCTTTCTATTTCTTTTTCCGCAATAACTCCACACCACCACAATCAAACCACCACCATAACCATAACACTCCATCAAGTTCAAACAAAAATTTGACAGCACGAACTCCACATCACCAGTTGGCACCACCTTGCTGCCCACCAAACCCTTCTTATCATCGTCCCCTATTCCTGAGCCCAATCGACACCATTGTTCCGTTACACCGCCGGAAGCCTCTCGCCGCCGCTAAGGTGCTAATCTGTCGCACCGCCCCATTAGAATGTCTGTTTCGTGGTGGTGCTGTGGTGGTACGATTGGAAATACTTACCGATGCCTGAAGCATAGTCTGAACATCAAGGCCAGTTGCCACCATCAGAAGCTAAACACCTTAAACTTAGAGATACATAGAAGATAAATAGTCGGGAAGCCCTAAGATGTGACGACGAAGATTTAGTGGTGGTGATGGTTGGGTGGTTTTGTCGTAGTTAGTGGTGGCGGTGGACGTTTTGTGGTGGTATGGTAGTGAAAGGTGGTGGTGGTGGTGGTGAAAGGTGGAGATGGTGGTGGTGGTGGTGAAGGGTGGAGGTGGTGGTTGTAGGCAGTGGAGTGTTTGAATAGGTGGTTGGAATCAACGATGATGGTGAACGGAGAAGAAGAGTAGGGTGGTGGTTGTATTGAAGGTGGATTTGGGGTGGTTCGACATATTTGCGGTGGTGCGGGGTGCCGAGGTGAGGGTGGGTCGGGCCAGTGATGAAATGGGGGTGCTTTGGTGTTATATAAAAAAATGAGGCCCGAATTTAAACAAAATACCCTTTTTTTCTTTAGACTCTATTTATTTTTTAACAACCTCTTAAATAAGATTCTCTATCTCTATTTTTATCTTACTCAGAAACACTTATTTTATTGTTTTTCTAGGTTATATTCACACACCAAATTATATTTAGAGATGAATATTGATGCCCCTCCACGTCACCCACCACGTCAACATCTAAGGAGGATGCCCCTCCAAGGATAGACCAAGGGGGTGAAGGATAAGCCTCCTCCTTTTTTTTTCAAAAAGTGCCCATGTAGATATATATATATATATGTGTGTGTGTGTGTGTAGGGGACCGCTAAAATGAGAACCACCTCCAGTTGTAAGAACCGTGAGAACTACACCGTACAGGGCGAGGTGGACCAAATTTTTTTTTTCATAAACGTAGATGCATGTATTATAAACACATTTGTAAAAAAATTTCAAAAAAAAATGTCGGGTATTTAAAATTTACGGTACCCGTAAACACAAACTTGTGGTGTTCAAAACTACACACACGACATTTTTTGTGAAATTTTTTTACAAATGTGTTTATAATACAAGCATCTACGTTTATGAAAAAAAATTGGTTCAACTCGCCCCGGATCAAAAAGTTCTCACGGTTCTTACAACTGGAGGTGGTTATCATTTTAGCGGTCCCCCTATATATATATATATATATATATATATATATATATATCTATACTACTTTAATAAGGATATAGGAAGGACAGAATGGTAATTCAGCAAGGTGTTGAAAACACCCTCAATGCACAATGTACAAGTCTTAAGGCACCAAGAAACACAAATAAATTACCCTTCTACTGGTTCATCTTAGTCATCCATTTCTTTCACTTTTTCACTCGGATTGTGATCTGGACGGCTCATATTCAGCTCACACGGATCAATGGTTTTATTTTCATTCGATTTACTCTCACAAAACTTCATCAACCTTCTCTCTCTCTCTCTCTCTCTCTACGACTCATGAACAGATATGTGACCAGATCTAGGGTTTTTCTTTCATTCGATTTCAAATCCATGACCCCATCCTGTGATGGTGTGGTGTGCAGTGTTAAAATCCGCCGATTAGGGTTCCAGCAGTGGGATTCTCGAGCAGATTGGTGGCAAATGAGACAAGCATCTGGCGGTAGATGGTGGTTGAGGTAGGTTCCGACAACCTGGTTGAGGACCTGAGGTAGGGTTTGAACTGGTTTTATTTTGAGTTTAGAGCTAATGTTGGTTTTTTGATTTTGCAGGAGAATAATAAGACTAAACATCCAAAAATTTTGTATGAAGCTAAGTTGTACAATCTTTTTAAGGGAGGAAGTATGTGTGGTTTGATAGTAATATCACAATGCAGATTTATATGTTTATCTTTTATTTCACTCTGAATGATATGATTTATAATCTTTTGTTTTCACTTGTAGGTGGTATACCTTCCATAAAATGGTCCGGTGTAGATGGAGAGGATAACGTTTTAGTTATTGATTTGCTAGGACAGAGTCTTGAGGACCTGTTTGTGTATTGTGGGAGGAAATTTCAATTGACCCATCTACTAAGATATACATTTTATGCATTCTTTCAGCTAGCCGGGCGGTTAAAATCACCAAAACAAACTGTTAAGCAAACCAAATAACTTTTAAACTGGTCAACTTGTTTTAGTGTGGTGGGTTTATAGGTTTAGCGATTCATGAACACTTCTAACTATTGTCTAAACTTGATATTTGAAGTAAATATTGAATATCTATTTTCTATATCTTAATGCTTTGTTTGTTATGTGTAATCGAAGGGGTTGACGGAATCAATTGTTTGGGGAACCATTCTTCATGGTAATTTGGGAAGGCGAGACATTAGTTGAAGTTGAAGTATGGATACATAAGAAGTTACAGGTTCCAAATGAGGAGTTTTCCAAGGTATACACACTTCTTGGCAAGTAATATTTCTATTTTTTACCAATTAAAATCACGTTGGGGTGGATCAGATATCTTGTCCGGTTCTGAAAATTAGGAGTTGGGTTCTGGATGTTTGTTGGCTGGATCGGCCTGGTTGGTAAAAACAGTTCAATACTGGTGTTTTGTGGTTTGGGTTTTTTTAAACTCTAAACCGGCTGATTTGCTTAAGTTTTGACAGTTCATTTGGTTTTAACACTTTATAAACACCTTAATATTCACATTATTACCGATTCATGAATCTGCAGGCCATTTATGGGATTCAGCTTCTAGGTCGAGTTTTCGGAATTATTCATGAACACAACCCTGAACTTGTGGAGATAGAAGGAGAACCGTCTTTAGGCCACCACTGCCACAAGTTCTTATTGGACAGGTTGTGAAAGTTGTTGATTTCACCCACACCCCCTTCTTTGTTCTTTTTCAGGCACGATGTCTTGGATTTTTCTTTATTTAATACATATATTATAAGTGCTTGCAACAAGTGAGCCTTCCTGGTATGCAGGCCATGCTATGAGTACGAAAAAGAGAGATGGGAATCAAGCATGCTCTTAGTGCTTTTTGACGGAGGGGATGACGTGCCAGGTGACCAATTAATGCCTTTTTTAACACATAAAGCTTGCTTTGCTGATTTTATTTTATTTGGTTGTAGGATTTGATGTTTATTTTACTTTATTTATATCTTTTTGTTAAGATAGGAAGTTCGAGAGAGACCTAAAGAGAGTACTGGAGGACTGTGGCAGTTTATTGGGCTAATGTCGCTCTGTCATCCGCCACGTCATGATAGTGCTGACAAGGTTCAAAGGGGGTTTGAATCTTGGGGTAAATGTGAAAATGATTACATGTGCTTTTGGTTTGCATTTTTTTTCCATTCTTTTGAGGTTAAACATATTTCGTTGAATATTGTTATTTTGTTTGCTAGAAAATTAACAAGGAATTTGATATTTCCTTTGTGAAGCCACTGGATGTCGATTTAGCAAAGACATGTCTATTTTGAGAAGTGAAAGATCTGGTTGATGATTGTGGCAGGGAGACCCATGAGTTCTGGTATATTAATACGCCTTTTGCATGTATTTACTATGTATTTGTTATGAATATTTAAACAAGAAACCAATATCTTGTTGGTTTTGTACTAATATTTGAACAAGAAACCAACTGACAGCTCCGTATGCTCACGATGTTGTCATGAACAGTGGTGAAAAGAGGGAACAGTGGTCAGAAGCATTCTTCCTGTACAACTTTACTTTTGTCATTGAAATAGTACATCTACTTTTCTTATTGAAACTATACATTTGGGTAATTAATTTCATCTAGAAAACTGGTTTAGGGTTTATTTTTTAAACAAAAGTGTCTTTGTATCCTTGAATTATATTAGCTTTCTATGGTATGTAAGTTATATGAAATCTTAATAATGGTTACTAACACTATTTAGTGTCTGTAAATATGTATGTAACAACATGACCAATAGCTTTAGTTTCTTTACATAATTTAAGTTTTAGCAATTGCTTGCATGGGATGCAAGATCTTTTAGTTTCATTGACTTAAATTATAACAAGGTCTTAAAGGCTGGATAGCTAGAGAAGCATTGCCATAAGCATACAACAACGTTAGATAGTTTGACCCATATCTTTTGATTTCTGATCTTTGAATTCATTGACTTAAAATTAGACAATGGTTTAAAAGCTGGAATAAGCATGGTAATTGGAGGAGCTTTGCCATAAAAGCGTAAATTTGATTATTTGGTTTGTTACTGGTGCTTCAAGCTATCTGTAGCCTTTATTTCTTGAGTTACAAAATAAAAAAAAAGTATCATGTACTTGTGCCTTATGCAATGATAAACATGAACATATACTTCAACGAGAGTATTTGTTTTCCAACAATTTTCGTTAAACGTGTTGCTGGCGACATGACCGGACACTAAGACTCAACTTCACTAAAATTCTAGACAGATTAAAGCATTTAGCAAAAGAGGTATGAACATCTTGAACACAAATAAACCTTTATTTTTAAATTATCATATAAAAAGTAGTATGAACGTAATGTAATGATTTGAACAGGTTGGTAACGGAGGGGAGGGGCAGAAGGACAAATCACTTGGGGATTTTTCTCGAGTTTTAAGAAGGGGCATCACTAAAATAGATACAGTACAAATTCCAGTGATTGTTGTTTTTTTCCAAGAAGTATTTACTTGCTCCTGATGATTTGTGTTCCCGAGTTGACATGAATTAAATTAGACGCAATCTAAGACGGACCGGACTAATTTAAGACGAGTGATTAGTTGCATTGGTCTTTCAGACCAGACGGTAAGGGCCGTCGTCGGTCCCCTACACCGCCCCCCTCGGCCCGGCGCGTCCCATTCGGCTACCATTCGACGATGTTGACGGGCCACATTTTCAAACATATAGCCGTAGTAACGGCTATCTTAATTAATAAAAAAAACATTTTAACTTTAAATAAATACCCCTCATCTCATTCATTTTTAAACCATTTTCTCAATACTTCTCCCATTCTCATCCACTTTTATAAAAAACTCTCAATCTTTTTAAATTTGAGACAAGCAAATTTTAAATTTGAGGCAAAACATGTCGTACTTAATGTTCATACATAGAGATATACCCAATAATTATTAAGCATCGCCGGTCAAAGCAAGTCTAGGCTGGTCAAGATGTTTATCAAGGAACTCGGGTGCGTTTCATATTATTAACCGGTGACGCGGGAAGGTGTATACTCACACCCGAACCCTTTAGTTGACTATTATAAATTTTATTACGTATTAGTATTGTGTGACATATGTGGGACGTAACGAGCTTAACAGACCGAATTAACACTTTTATACATCATTGCTAACTCCTTCGATTCATAAGGAGCTTAACAAACCATATTCTTTTGGAACACTATGACACGTATAGACATAACGAGCTAAACAGACAAAACATAAAGGAACTTAATAAACCGAACTAACCCGTATTCTTTTGGTTCCGGGCTTGGTGATGAACTTTTTAAGGGCATCTACATTGATAGAAGCGTGAACCGAATAAGTATATTGTTGGATGTTCTTAATCACCCAACAAACCTCTAAAATTTTCAAGATTTAGAGTGTGGCATTATAATATGTAGCTTTGGCCACATCGCGCAGATGTCAGTGTTTTCTTTTTTTAAATTTTATTTACATAGTTACCCCCCTGTCGAAAACGTCAAGCTTCGCCACTACGGAAGGCCTCATTGTAACTGATGATACGATTCATCATTCAAACCGTTGATTTACCCACATCTTTTAAACCTCTCATAACATAACTAGAATCACATAATTTTCTTTATTTTCTCCTGAAGCCGGTAACCGGCCGTCACACAATAACCACTAAACGACATCACGAAACCACAAATCGTCACAAATCGCTGATTCTCCGCCGCTGAACAAGGCCACAACCGACCCTCACGTTCTGCTACACTGCCACCATCGTCGTCGCACGCCACATCGGAAACTACATCCCCTTACATAGCCCTAAACTTACCAATCTAAGTGATATGTTTCCCGCCGCATCGCGCGGGTAAACGACTAGTATATATATATATATATATATACACACACACACGTGTGTGTGTGTGTGAAATAATATATAGTAATAAACCTTTTAATCTGGGTAAGGTTATTGTAAAAAAGGTTAAAAGTGTGAGAAAGGTGAGAAATATTGTGGAGATGACATGTGTCCTCCATCTAAATTAATTCAAAAGGGTAAACAAGTAATTTTATAATTAATTCAATTAATTCAAAACTTACCATAACCGCCACCTTAATTATAGGAACATGATTTTTTTAAAAGATCTCTAAAAAACACTACGAATAACACTGCAACCACCATTCAGCACATACATAACACAATTCAATAATTATATAACACCTTTCAGCAAGTATATAACACCATTCACTAAGTATATAACACCATTTAGTAAGTATACAACACCATCCAGCAAAGAATATAACATCATTCAGTAAAGAATATAACATCATTCAGTAAAAGAATATAACACCATTCAGTAAAGAATATAACACCATTCAGAAAAGAATATAACACCATTCAGTAAAGAAATATAACACCATTCAGTAAAGAAAATAACACCATTCAGTAAAGAATATAACACCATTCAGTAAAGAAATATAACACCATTCAGTAAAGAATATAACAAAATTCAGTAAAGAATATAACACCATTCAGTAAAGAAAATAACACCATTCAGTACAATGTATCAATTGAAAAAAACTTTTACATCCAAAATTCTGTATCTCATACACTCCACCGATTCAGTACAATGTATCAATTGAAAAAAACTTTTACATCCAAAATTCAGTACAATGTATCAAAGCCGAAGACGTACGTTTACCTTTCGTCCCGTGCTTGGTTGCTCCAACTGCCACCGATCACCACCGATTGCACCGCCGTACAATCATTGGAACACCTACGTTTCTGTTTACCGATCACCAAGGCCGCTGCCGCTCGTCGCCGCCGCCGCCGCTCCAGTGCAATGTAGAGAGATAGATCGAAATTGTAGAGAGAGAGAGAGCATCTGTTCGAGCGATTGGAGAGAGAGATCGAAATTGTAGGGAATTTGATTTACAGATTCCTATTTTGAATGGATATAAAGACTTTATTACCCCTATAATTTTCAATTCAGTTCAAAAAAATAAAAAAAATTACAATTTGGTCCCTATTAATCTAAACCATTAGATCAAATATCTAATGGTGTAGATTCTTTCTTATCCTTCTCACACTTTTGGTTTTTTTTACAGGAACCTTTACCCTTTTAATCTAATGTAAATTAAATAGTACATTGTCCGTAAACAAGAAACTAACTTATTTCATTATCGACTAATAACAAGTTTAATATTCAGTATTAAATAAACAACTAAAGTAAACCAGAGCTCTTTGCTTTCTCTCATAGGAACGTCTTCACGTATTTTCAACACTCATGGGCGGGAATCCAAAAACCCTAATTTCAAAACCCCTAAATCAATAAACAAAACCCCATTTCTTTTTCAAATCAACAATAAACTAAACCATTCAAAAAGTCCTTCTGCCATCACATGCTTCATCTTCTTCGTCGTCTTTTTCTTCACAAAAACCAGAGCTCGCCAGAAAAATGTTAACATTATGCATCTTCATTTTCTCTTTCGTTTTACCCACACTACATAGACAACTAGAAGGGTCAAAATGGAAAGATGAAAAAGGAAAAAAAAACAACAGAACAAATAAAAAAGCAAGTGGTCTGGCTTGGGCGTCGAGAAAAAAGATGGGGACGGGCCTAGGGGTGGTGTGCAGGCCCGGCGCCGCACTGAGCCCTAGGCCGTCCCCCACACCGCACACCCTAAGTTATAGGTGGTTTAGGAAATGTAAAAGTGTTTATAGGTTGTTTTTTATGCTATTGATTTCTAGGGACCCTATCTTGGTTAGCGGAACAAAACATATTTGACATATGGCAAGCGAACACCAGTAACCCGTATAGGAGGCAGATGAACTCAATTAGTCAGCTACTAGGCAAGCAGACTCAGTGAACCTACGTTTTCAGCCATTGGACTAAAGCTCATTTGAGTATGTTATCTTGACTAGCAAACTCCATGGATTTGTAAACTCAAGCAAACTTTGCATGGAGGGAATCTCCGCGTGGAATCTCTATGCAAAAGGAGTTTGCTCCTTTAACAAGCGGACTCTAATGAGAGTTTATGAAGAGTTGTCTAGTTTCCTTAGTCTTATCAAACAATTAATGTCCTTGACGAGTGGGCTGTGTAATTCCTTATTAGACTTTTTTTTTTTGAAAGGAGAATTTCATTAGAAACAAGCCGACCAAAAACCAGGCCGGCCACTATACAAACACTACATCAGACAAATTTACACCATCTATCCCAAGAGACATCCTTATACTTCGATCTATAAGAAAACCATAAAAAACTTAAAGCTTTGATTTCACTAATAATTTTTTCAATACTAACCTGCTTCCCAGAGAACTTCAAATCATTTCTAGCCCTCCAAATACTCCAACATCCGATAATCAAAATACCTTGAAGGGCCGCTCTCCATTGATCCAAAACTTTGACAGAAAGGTGCATATCGAGAATATCCTTGAACGAGAACGCAAAGAATAACGGGATCTTGCACCAGGAGCTGACATATTGCCAGATACAAGAGGCCACCTTATTAGACTTGATGCTAGGAGTCCGCTAGTCAAGATAACAGACTCAAATGAGCTTGAGTCTGCTAGCCAGAATCGAAGATTCAATGAGTCTGCTAGGAGTCAGGACACACGTCGCTTGCCCTTACGGAACATAACCTCTATGGTTGTTTCTAATAGTCTTCTCTGTGAAGAAAATTTCCAAGAAATATGGAGGTTAGCTCTTGTTCCAAAGAAGCATTACCAATTTCTTGGTAGGTAGGAATTTACATCTTAGAGTGGGATCCAAGTTGTATTTCTTTTACAACCAATAATATCTTAATCCTGTTTTTGCGGGTTTGAATAACTGCCTGTCTTTATAATTTATTAGTAAAAAAAAACATGTGATCTGATTTTGAACCTCTGAATAATTAAGTAGTTATAAAAATGTTTTAACCACCTAACCCCACAAATAAATTGTTATTTTAAGGTCAACCACTGTCTCCTTCCTACAAGAAACACGCTAATCTTAAAAAACATGTTCAACCAAACCCCTTCAAATACCCTCAACGATTCCAAAATCTTCACACCATTCCCACAATCTTCTTCAATTCACTCAACCAAAGTTCAAGATTCAAGAATATTCCAAAAAGAAAAATGAAAATATACGGAAAAAAAGGAAGCTTTCTTATGTTCTTGGCGATTTTAATGGCGTTTTGTTGGGAAACAGAAGCTGCTGAAGCAGCATGTGAACCTCTATACGGGTTCCTTCCATGCACAAGTGGTCTTTGGGGACAACTTTTCTTGATCGTGGTTTATCAATACTTGATGTCTATCGGTCAAAGTTATATTTCAGACGGATCAGATAAGTTTTTCAGCCTTGTTGGACCGGGTATCTTTGGGGCTAGTTTGTTCCATATTCTTGCAAACTTCCCTACACTTTACATCGTCCTTGGTAAGCTTCATCTTTTCCAATTTCCGCTTTTGTTTTCGTAGAAAACTAGTGGGATTCCTCCGCATGATAGCGGCGGGAATATTCGTTTTCTTTCACTATCGGTTCAGATTGTTATGGTACCGGTATGGTATCGTACTCTCGGTTCTACATCAACCGAAAGAAAGAACTAAAAAAAAAGTCGTGATATGCCCAAAATGATATCACCTTGTATTTTACGTCGCTAAAAACCATAAAAATGAATAAATTCGTGTGCCTAAAACCGAACTTGCCCAAAATGATAGCAATATCGTTTCGCTTTCGGTTCGATTCGTCACAAAATTTATACCGAAACCCAAGTTAACTGTAATTAGGAAAACTGATGGTCAAATTATTATAAAGAGATACTATTAGGTGTTATATTTATTTTGCTAAATGTATGTATTTAATAATATTAATTGTGTAGTTGAATAATAAAGTGGATGCTATTATTATTTCTGTAAACGATCTTGTTTGTCTTTTTTAATTCTTGGGGCAGTTGGGGAGGAGGGTTGAAATTATTTAATTCTTCACTTGATATCGCCTATACATTAAAATTATTCCTATAGACTATACATTACAAAACAGCTGTGTATATTATTCTAAATCTTATAAACATGCTTTGGATAATAAATATGAACACTGAAAAACATAATCCAAATCCTTAATTTAATTTCTTTTTCTGCTTTTGTAAATTATAACATCTATGAATCAAAAAATAATTTTTTTCATCGTAAAAGTTACTTTAAAATATATATTGAACTTGGAGATCTTTGCCCACTCACGTGATAGATTTATAGTAGTCCAAAAGGCGGACACCACTATTACCAAAAGATCTGTTTGAGATTAAATGTACATATAAACTCACAATTCACAACATGTGGTTCAGGGTAAGTTTTCTTTACATGTGACTAAAGAAATAGTTAATAGAGTAGTAAGGAAAAATTACTTGACCAGATTTTTTTTACTCTAAAATATATATGTGATATTGTGTTTGATAATAAATAATCATGCAGAATCGCGATTATCAAGCGACGACACAGGTGCAGCTTCTAGTGCTGCAATGGGGATGAGTGTGCTAGCAGGTTCAGCAGTCATGAGCCTAACACTGATTTGGCCATCTGTAATCGTTTTTGGAAGCTATGATCTTGCTGATGATGATGAGACCATTGAACCTCAACTTTCAGATGAAGAGCCATCATTTCAAACCAAATTAACAGGTACTTAAAAATTACAAGTTCTTTAAATAATCAAATATCAATTTAGTTTTGGTTTTGTATATATATTATTTTTTCTGTCTTTTGGTTTGTTTTTCAGCATATGGTGTTACAACCGATACTGAGACAAGCTATACCGCGAGGCTCTTGCTCATGTCAATGATCCCGTTTCTCTTTCTCCAATTCCCTAATATCATTAATTCGGCTTCAGTAACACGTGTGTTAATTTTAATCGCTCTCATTATATCGTTGAGTTTCTTCATTGCTAACATTGTGTATCAGGTTTGCCTTTTATATTATCATAAACATCACCAATCTTATATAAATTTTATTCATTAAACATGAAACAAGATACGTTCTTACAAGAACTTTTTTTATGTCTAGATGGTTTAGAACTTTCGAAAGTGTTTAGTAGGTTGCTTTTGGAATTATCTTGGTTTCTAGGTAGTCCGCTACTTCAATAAGCATACTATGAAGGAGTTCGCTCCTTTGAAGAGCGGACTCTCATAGTCTGATTAGAGGTTCTCAACAATAAAACGTGTAATACGTCGATGGTGTGCAAGTCTGAGAGCTAGAGTCCGCTTCCCCTTATAGCGAATTCATAGTCCACTTATGAAAGTCGCGGACTACCTATATGGCAACATAATCCCCAAAACCACCAACAAACACTTTCTAAATTAAAAAAAAAAAAAAAAAACTAAACATAAAATATAGAAGTCGGATCTTACAAAGTAATAAAAATATATATGTAAGTAATGTTTTTTTTTTCATTTTATACATAGATCTTCCAACCATGGATTCAAAACAGATGGTTTGACTTCGTGAGACAAAAGTATGTGAAGAACAAGTTGCTGAAACTACTCTCTACAAATGGAAAAGCAAATGTGAAGCTAATTAAAGAGTCAGTACTCACCTCAAATTCTCACTTTTTTGGAATTAGTAACTCTTATGATTAAGAAAACAAACTCTAATATAAGAGGGATCTTTGTTTCTAATCACTGAGAAAAGTATCACCCTGTGTGCAGGCTTTACAAGGAACTTGACAATAATCATGATGGTAAAGTGACCAATGCTGAGTTGAAGACTTTACTCTTAGGAATCCAGGTGCAAGCAGACGGTGAATTGAGCCAAGGCGTTGTAGATAGAATCGTGGATCAACTTGATGTTACCGGAGATGAATTTATTGAGGAGGATGAGTTTGTTAGAGTACTAACAAAGTGGCTACATGATGCAAGGAAATCACTCTCTAAGAATGATTACAACCCTCTTAGTTTCTTCACCAAACCTCAAGCGGTAACTTTCTAATTTAGAAAGCAAGAAAATAAACAGATAAAATTCAAATATAAAACTAAATGATCACAATATTACTTAAGGTGCCTTTTTAGGGAATTCTAAATGGGTCAGGTTTTGCCAAATTTTCGAAATTATAAGCTATATATCACATACTAAAATTAAAGATATAAATAACGCGTAAGTTAAGGTAATTCGTGATTTAAGCGTTTTATAGTAAAACCATAAAAATTATGAAAATGCTAAAATCGGAGAAAAATCTTGGTTGACGAAATCGGTAAAGATGTAATTTAGGTCTGACAGCCAGGTCAAACCGCTTATGATCTGGCTTGTCAAGGCCTTTCCAACTGCTGCTTATGGGCCGTGTAACTCCACTCATAACCCAATTTATGCTTTTGAAGGGTGGGTCATTTCTGCTTTATTTCCCTTTGCCTAATGGGCCCAAGTATTGTCATTCTTGTATCAGCTCCTTATCATATATACTCTCTTATTAGTCAAAAGAGGCCTTAAATTATTCAAATCTGGTAAGTAATAAAGTGAGCATTGTGTGTATTTATCATATAGAATGCGGATGAAGAACAACAAGAGGCTTTGATACCTAAGGAGACAACTAATGATGCTCAAGGTTCAGTTTGGGATTACTTGGAGGCTTTGGCTTTGGTACTCATTGGTATTGTTGTGGCAGTTCTCATTGCACGGCCACTCATAATCACTGTTGCGACTTTTGCTACTGAGGCACACATCCCCCAATTCTTCATTCCATACTTTGTAATACCGTGTATGATAAGCTTACCACGTCTATTATCAATAATTGCCTCAGCAAACCAAAAGACTCAACGTGCAGCGTCTTTAACTCTTTCTCAGGTATTTGTTTTTTTCTCCATCCATATGCTCATTGTCGGATCCAGCCTTATAAGTTGGGGTGCTAGGCATCCATCCTTACAACCAAATAAATCTAGAATATTTTAGTATAATCTTGCCCATTGCATATTCTATTCTATTCTTGCTAAACCATCTTTTGGTCTAACTGATTTTGTGATTGTAGATTTATTCAGGAGTGTTTATGAGTAACATGAGTAGCTTGTCAACATTTCTAGTAACGATGTATATAAAGGATGTGCCATGGGATGTATCTGCGCAAGTTCTGGTTGTGTTTGTAATCTGTGTAATAATGGGGATTTTCACAAGTACAAGGACAGTCTTCCCGCTATGGACTGGTTTCGTCGGTTACCTGTTCTACCCTATCTCGATACTCATGTTGTATCTTCTTACTGTTGTGTGGGGATGGTAATAGGTTAGATCAATGATGTATCATGCATTCTACTTCTGATTATGTTCATTTTTATTTATAATGTACTTTCTGTCATCCACAACAACTTTCTATATGTATGTTCTCAAACAACGATCTCGATCGTTTATGCTTTATATACTTATATTTATTTGCCATCTTGCCTTTTATTCCATTTTGTAATTGTCGTGTTTCAGTTTCACCGTTGTAATCATATTTTATATACCTCGAACTACATGATTGAAACTATATACATATTCTTACATTTCACTCTTATAGCCCGTTTTTAAAAGCTAATATATAAGTCTAAAAACCATTCTGGCTATATTCCGGGAAGATGAATAAATGACATCGTATAACCTTGTTTTAAAATTTGGGTCTGATATGGTAATAGAACCCAGTTTCAAATAGATAAGCTGACAATAATTTGAATACAACTTTTATCCAAATGATCAAAGGCAACTGAAATTTTCAATCGATCCGCAACACTAGTTAAAGGATCCGCGATCAAAAAAACATGGTCGCAAATTTAGCACCTAAAACAAAATCGGTGGTAAGCGAAAACAAATGGGTCTCAATAACAGTTGCGCACTACTAGAAAACTAAGCAATTGCGACCAAATGTTGCGACCAACATAAGGCGGACGCAAAATTAGCAACTGGTTTGTGACCAAAATCAAAATAGTCGCACAATTAAAGACCAATCTAGATTCGGTCGTAATACGGTCGCAAGTTTTGTGACCTCGTATTCGCAGCCGCAAATTAGTTGAATAGTGTCGGAAAACAGTTGCAGATACGAGAAAAGGAAAAGTTGCGACCGCTTAAAGAGGTCGCAAATACGAGATATATATAAAAAAGAAAAAGTTGCGACCGTCTAAAGCGGTCGCAAAAATGAGAATTCTAAATGTAGATAACGAGTTAACGTTAACCCGCGCGTTGCGGCGGGATGTTATGATAAACGTGTTTAGTATGATTGTATAAGATGTGAAAATTCTTTTGTTCCTCCTTAAAACTGATTATAATTAGCCAATTTTTCTTCAGATCCAAATAGTTCAAACTCAAGCACAAAACCTATCCAAACCAATGCATCCTACATTCCTACCTGAAAAATTTGTTGAAAAAATATATGTAAAGTTGAAAGCCCTTGCTTCTAAATGTGAATGTGTGATCAAAAACTACCGACACCCCCAAAATAAGAATAAATAAATATAATATTGAAAGACCTGGCTCATCATACCCTCTCACTCAGTGGCGGAACTAGAAGAAAAGTTTAGGGGTATCCCAATTTTTTTTACCGTACATTCATACAATAATAAAAAAACATGATAATAAATAAAGTTTAAAAAATACCCAGGGCCGTCTTTGAGAATTCGGATTTCCTAGAGGGCCCAGTGCAAGTAGAAAACATAGGCCCCTAAATACATACATATTTATAAAAAAAAACTAGTAATAAGACGATTTTGTGAGCCTTGAATATGAAAAAAACTAAATAATATATATTTATACTACTTTTTTGTTGCGGTTTTAAATTTAAATTAGTGGTGTATTGCTCACAGCATGTATCGTGATAAAGAGACTACCTTTAAAAAAATTAGATAAAATTTTGGCCATTTAAGATAACCAAAGACCACCTTTAAGAAAACTAGATAAAATTTTGACCATTTTTAGATAACCAAATAGGTGGTTAAAAAAACCACCTTTAAAAAATAGATAAATCACCCACTAAAGCTATATTTTGACTATTTTATATATTTAATAATTAATAATATGGAAAATAGAAAAACCTAACTTTTTATATAATTTTAAAATAAACTAATAAAATTACATTCTCTTACATACTAAGATAAAAAAAGTAATAACAATCAAACTTTATATTATATATTTACTAATATGATTAAATATAATAACTATTTATATTACTTAAAATAAACTAATATCGAACACCAAAATGAAAAATAGATAGAGTAATAACAATCAATTTATATATTCTATATGTAATAATATGATAAAATATAAGAACATAACTTTTTTATTCAATTACTTAAAATAAACTATTAAATTGTCGACTGAGCTAAAAACCAAATATAAATATAACCTAAAAGAAGAAATAAATTAATAAAATATCAATTGCTCTCTATTATTAACCTTTGTGAACCGTACAAACAACAAACATAAAAAAAAAGTATTACTTTAATATAAATTTAATACTTACAGTGGGACTTGTGCCGTGTGCTTCCTTGGGCTCAACACTATCATTATTTAAATATTTTTTCAAATCATCTTCTTCCTTTTTGAAACTCATTACTAATAACCAGACAACTGAAACAAAGATAGCCGTTTACCTGAGAATTCTACTATCGGTTCTTGACATCTTTCATCCCCACAAGCATTTAGGGGTATCCTAATATATGCTGAGGGGTATCCCATACATAAAACGCAGAAAAAAAGAAAGAACATTGTACTTCGCCATGAAAGTTGAGGGGTATCCCGGGCTACCCATTGACAAAGCGTAGATCCGCCCCTGCTCTCACTCACACACAATCACCCACCCACCCACCGCCACCGTCGTTCAAGTTTCCGTCCTCAGCCAACAGCCACCACACACATCCATGGCTCTCTCCCGGTCCATCACAACCCCTTGAAGTCTTGAACCCACCGCCATCCTCATTATTGGAGGGGTGAAACCCGTTTCTTGAATTTCTCTATACCAACTTTACCATTTTATTGTTAAAGAAATTAAAACTCTGACATGTGTTTGTTGAAGATCTGATTTTTTTTTTTATTTCTTATTAATTTCGTTGTGTGGATTGTGTGACTTTTGTGTCCAGAAACTTGTATTCTTCGACAGTTATCATCACAAAACTAATAATCTCTAATACGTCAATTCGTAAAAATCCGCATATCAATGTTGATAAATACATATAAAATTTTAAGAAAAGTATTCAAGATTTTGTCTAGAATGAGTCAAATTAAATATGGAATTGCTTAACTTAAAAGGGAGAAAGCGGAAGCCGAGAGAGAGAGTGGTGATGGATGTTTCTTCTCATCGATCCGGTGACTTTGACCACATCTGCCACTGCCGGTAATCGATCTGAATGAAGACCGCTCTCCGGCAACCTTTAGGATTCTATGAAATTATGAATGGTTCACCAAACCCGTCGCCGTTGATTCGCCTCGTGTACAAATACCCATCAAATCTGGTTATGGCCTAGTATAGGGTTGCTGATCAACATTTCTTTGCAAAGAGAAATGTAGAGACGGAAGTTGCGGATGTAAACTGTAACTGTCAAGACATGTTGTGGATGGTGGGATAAAAGATTCATGTCGCCCAATACAAAGTTGGAAATACATATGCCGCAAATATTAATTAAACAGAAACATTCTTGAATTTAAACAGGGTGATACGGAAAGACGCGGCGGTTCCATTTGCGGTGGTCATGATTGAAACGAAATATGACTTAAACGGTGTCTTTGTATGGACATGTTAGTTACAATAGCCTATGTGCCTCAAGTTACTTTTTGTATTGTTATATAATTGTATTCAACCTATTAAGTTTTTTTGTGGTAAAAAAAATAACATTGGGAAAAATTAACATAAATATTCCAATTTCAATATACGCACTTTAACATTGGGAGTATTTCACAAACAACTATATATAATAAACATAGTTATAGAAAATATTAGTTACTTATAAAAGCCAAATTTTAATATTTTGCATGAAAATATAATCTATTATTAAGAAAATTATATTATGATTATTACTAGTAAACTAAAAACCAATTCTGTACGGAAAAATGCATTTACTAGTAAACTAAAAACCAATAAATGAGTATATAAAATTCATTTAATAGAAAACCAGTAGTCTTCAAATGAGAAGTAGTATTAATTGTTTTTTCACCAGCCCATATCTTAATTATTAGGTATAAGACTTTGTTACGGGCCCTGATTGTTTTCATAATATAAATAATCCCTTTAAAATTTTCATATCCCGCTCCTAATTCTCCCAATCTCCTTCTCTCAAAACCTAAAACTGACTCTGCCCACGCCTATTGTCAATTCACGATGTCAAAACCCTAGATAGGCGAATGGGCGATTCCCCGATCGTTCCTCCACATCACCGAAGATTCACCAATTGTTCTGCCTAAAACCTAGATCGGCGACTCCTTAATCCTTCCTCTAACCAGTTTCTGTCACACTTTTGCTGGTACATCGAAGTTGTTCTCTATTTCACGTTGTTTCACGGATCTGAGGTATTTGAAGGTTATTGTTGTTAATTTGATTCTAGTTTTGAAGTGTACTTCTGCTATGTGTTGTATTAAAGTTGGAATTTGTTACTATGACTTGATGTAGCTGATGCAAAGCATAATTAGATTTATTTTTTTGTAGTATCATGGCACGTAGTACAGCAGATGCCGGCAGATGTCGTGGTTTTGTGGCAGGAGGCGACAGAGGGCAAGGTGTGGTCGCAGGTATCCTTATCGTTGTTTATTTGAAATATTTCAGATTTGATGTGTTAAGTGACTTGCAGTTGTTAATTTTGTATGTGTTTTAGTTGTTTTTATTTGCTAAATATAGATAAGATTAGTAAATGTTGAGTCGTCTAAGTAGGATTAATTGATGTTATATCTGAACGTGTGTAAAGGGATACCATAGAAAGTTATCTTAAACAATCTTTATAACCTTCTTTCTGCACATTCTATAACTAAACTATTACATAGAAAGTTACAAAGGTGAGGGTGTGATGTTTACTTGTACATATGAACTTAAGTTCCTGGTAGTATCTCTCCAGCACATGACACATCTCTCTATGGTATATTACATACATATTGGAGCATAATTAGATTTATTTTACTAACTAGTACTTTTATGTAATCGTTTGTGGCAGGAGGTGGCAGGGGGCAAGGTGTGGTCGCAGGTATGCTAAAAAATGTAGTTCAAATGAACTTAGAAGGCATATGGTGATGCATTATTTTCCACAGATCAATACGGTGGAGGCAGTTTTGATCAAAGATATATTGGTAGAAGCAATGCTAACATCGTCACTGAAGAGAACATGGCAACAACAAGAGAACTGGGCAACAACAAAAGAACAGGGTAGCAACAAGGTATATAAGCGTGTAATTAGAGTTCTTTTTTAATTGCTATGAACACAGCTAACAAATTCTCTGGAACATATCAAGTTATATAACAAATCACTAAGGATTATATAATATAGATATTGTATTAGTTTAGTCATTAGTGACTTACTCCCATGGGTCATCACCAACAAGCAGTATGTCATTCTCATGATCAACATAAACAAGTTTCCAGTCAGTCCTTTGTGTGTCTTCTAGTTGACCCTCAATTCCAAACATGCGAGCAAGATCATGCCTTAGCTCTTCATACCCCTTGTACCGTGTCACGTCAATAGTTCTTCCGACAGATCCACGCTTTTGAACCCATAATTCCAAATCGAATTAATATATTTCAACCAATAAGATCAAGACGTACATTTTGGATGGTAAAAGGATGCTAATTAGTAATTACCTTTGTGTATGTTCGCATGCACTGATTCTGATTACCCCACATGGCGCTTCCTAAAACACCTGAATCGTTAACAGCAACGTCATTTGAACAACCTGCCTTGAAAGATACATCGGGTTGCATCTCAAATGAGTGTGCATTAATCTTAGCACTTGACAATTCTGTCTCGATATCTCTAGGAGTACCACAAAAGATGGAAAGTAAGTTTTGAGGGTCAAAACCCCTCGACAACAAAGCATCAGGTGGCAAACTATCGATAATATTAGCTGCTAGAGAAAAGTTACTCCTAGGTTGTGGCTGAATGATATCACCATCCACACCCAAGTTGTATGATGTGACAGATGTGGAAGGTTCCATCTGTTGGTTATCAATGCCTTTGTATGTAGGTGAATCTGGTAGTTTCGCATTGGTTAACTCATGTTTGACACTTGAAATAGATTTGGCTTGACTCTGAGAAAATTTTGAATCAAGATCAAGCATGATATCGTTCACAAAGACTTTTTGGTTGTTGTGGAAATTTGATTGAGTTAACTGGAAGTTGTTTGTGGAAGGGGAGGTGGAACTGGAGGGAACATCGCCCCCATCAGAATGAACTCGTATTGGCACCAGTTGTTGTCTGGGTTGATTCTGGACTTGCTGATGATACGATATCCTGTAGTTGTTGTTGGGATACGGACGGAGCCTGAATTAAACCCCTATTATTAGCTAAATTGGTGTTTTGCTGAAATTGGGGATTTCCTTCAACTTGTTGCAGAATTTGTTGTTGGGATGGTTGTTGACGTTGCTCTTGTTGTTGTGGCTGAGTGTACATAGAATTCTGTTGTTGAAGGTGCAACATATGTTGTTGCTGCACTTGTTGAGGCTGCGAGTGTGGGTGTGGGTGTTGCTGCTGCTGCTGTTGGTTAGTGTGTAGTGGATGATGCATATTTAAGTTCTTTTTTTATTTGTTTTCTATTAGTCATCATGCAAATTCTTAATTTTTTATTTGTTTTCTGTTAGATCCGGCATGCTTTTGAAGAACATGGACAAGTTGAGGTTGCTTTGGTCAAAAATAAGGGAACAGGGCAGCAACAAGGTATGTTGACACATGTGACATGTCAATATCTTTTTAGGTTAGCACAGGAATCTGAAACTATAGTTGATCTATTTATGTATGTTACCTGTTTTAAACAGGAAGTAGCTTCTTCGAATTCATTGTGCCTGATTGTAAACTGAGGTTTATGACGGGTTAAACTTATAAGTTGAATATTTATCAAGTTTTCATTCTAGCCTTAAACGTAAGGGTGTTCACGCTAGAATGAAAACTTAGATTAAATAGACATTCTACTTGCTTAACTTCTTGTGATGGTAGTTGTATACAATCTATAGATTTAGAGCAAATTATAGACTAAATTTAAAAATTATAGGATTCTGGATGATTCTATTGTGTAATACCAGTAATATAAATAAAGTTGTATCTATATTAAATAAAGACTGGTTGTATATTACTGTAATGAATATCAAATGTATTGAAAGGGTTAATTAAATAAAGTTGTATTTGTATCTATATTATAGGTTCGGTGCTGCAAAGTATGTTAAATTAGGTTGTATTTGTAGGTGAAATATGAGGGATATCTTTTGGAGAAGTATGGGGAGGAAAGTAGCCAACACCGAGAACATGACAAAGAATTGTGGTACCGAGCTTCCGGGGGAAAGAAGAGAGGCAAAGTATATGGGTTAAGCAATGTTAAGAATGATTTTAACGTTTAGCATCATGGCAAACAATACCAAGAGGTATGTTTATTCTTTTATGTTTGGTTTAAACATGTTTAAACTCAAATATTGACATTATTTTTTCATGCAATCACTTCTCACTCAATAATATGTTAACTTTTGTATGGATATTATTGAAAATAGGCTATTGACCTTAGAAGTCAAACTGATTTTTTCTCTTTATTCTATAATTGTATAAGTAGCTAATAAGTTTCATAAATTGTATAAATTGTGATTAGGCTGGCCATTGATATTTCACTTTGCATTGGTTTTATTAGATCGAAAGGTTGAATGTGATTATCCAAGATATAGTGAAAGAAAAAGAAGAAAAAGAAAGGTTGAACGATATTATTGCGGGATTGGTGATGGAAAAAGAGAAAGATAAGGCGGAGAAAGAGGCTATCAATGAAAGGATGGCAAACATTGAAGCAATGCTAAAAGCTAGGTTTCAAAACGTATAATCATCGACTTAGGTTTCAAAATGTATAAACACTTTGTTTTGAATATGTATTTTGTTATGATAACTTTGGTATTTGATGTTTCAAGTGGGATGTTTTATATAATTGTGAAAATTTGATAATATGTAAAATTTAAAATTGACATTATATGCAGGTTAAAATAGAAAATGAATAAAATTAATTTTTAAAAAATAAATAAAAATTGCGACCGCAAAAACGGTCGCAATTTTGCAAAAGGCAAGCAGTTGCAAAACGGTCGCAGTTTGTAAAAGACAGGCGGTCGGAAAACGATCGCAGTTTGTAAAAGCCATGCGGTCGGAATATTGTCGCATCAAGACCGTCGCAACCGAATTCCCACAAAACCAGGAACAGTCGCAATATTTGTGACCATTATTAAAGTCGCAAAACCCGGGTCGCAAAAGATTGCAGCAGTCGCAACTTAGTCGGAATAGAGCAATTGCGACGGGTCTTTTTCCGGTTGTAGTTCCGGTCGAAAAACGGTCGCAACAGGGCAATTGCGACTGGTTTGCGACCAAAATTGCGGTCGGAAAAACCTAGTTTTCTAGTAGTGTGCTCGTTTTTTGGACGTGATAAAAAGTTAATTAAAATCAAACTTCTTATTTATAAACGACCTGGTAAGCTTATCTTGTTTCAATATGAGACAACAAACTCATGTCAAATCTTTATTCTTAAGTTTATAAGTCTCAATGAAAATTTAATTAGTTTTTAACTCATTTTGAAGATTTTGTGAAGATTCCTAGCCACCTATAGCTTATTCTCGAGTTAAAGTTAAGCAAGGTATTGGAGAATTCCCATATTAATTCCATGAAATAGTTTTCCATTTACAAGCAACTTTTAAATGGGGTTCACACATTAAACATATACTTTACGTTAGGATGAGCAATCGGTACTGGGTATTGAAAAATACCGATACCGAACCGTACGTACCGATCAAATATTGGTATCTATTTTTGACGTTTTTCGTTATCGGTACTTTCGGTTCGGTACGGTATTTTACCCACTTTTTACCTTTGAATACCATACCGTGCCGGTACAGTACCAGTACCCATTTTAGTGATTTTCAGGATCGGTATTTTTTATAACAAGCTCATCCCTACGTTACGTCATTCAATAAACTAAACTTACATAAACTTGCCATATTATTAAGTCTACCTTGAAGCAAAAAGTTTAAAATTGAGTAGTATGTCTGAAGCGTCAAATCAATAATTTTTACAGAACAAATTAAGCCAGAAGCCTTTCTTGGTTTACAAACGGATAATTTGCCTTGAATTGGGGTTTCTTGCGTTGAATATTTTACTTATTAAATTACTTGGCTTTTATTATAAGCATTTGTCTGTTGGAATATTTTAACTTTTCATTCACGGTGAATAATAATGATATATATACACAACTTAATTGTTATACGACAAGTAAAGGATACTTTATCTATTATTACCTTTTTGGGCGCCTGAAGATATATAATTGTTTGTTTTACCTCATTGCCCAAAATTAGTTTGGCCTTACTATGATTCTAAAAGTTTTGTTTGGTCCAATTTAAATATCTTAAAAGAATAAACCATTTTTATTCATGATATATGAATCAAAACACGTTGAACTAACAACTTGACATGAATTGAAAAATATAACTATCAAGTTAAAAGCACAAAGACTAGTTATATTAAAAGATTGAGGGTTGGTTCGAGTTGAGATTTAAGGGGTGTTGTCGCTAATAGCTGGTGCACAGTAGGTGCGGTATTGAACATGAATTGAATGAGAATTTGTTGGTTTCATGTAACGCGACTAGAAGAATATAGTGGAATGTGTTTGTGTGGTTCAATTCAAACGGTCCATCCCAAATGCTTTCGTTTCTTGCCATGAGCTGTTGGAATTGGCAAGCAACCAACCATGTTCTAAAGATTGGTAAAAGGTGATCGATGTGGTTCTTTGTACTACATTTTGATGGATCCGAAAGGCTTGTAATCTTGGTGGATATGAAAGGCTTGTAATCTTGGTGGATATGAAAGGCTATAATAAAAAAGGGGTTGATAATGTCTTTATTCCAACCTCTAAGACGATGGACAACATTAAAGAAGATTTGTTCTCGTGAATTAAAAATAGATCTTCTTATATAATGTTATTAATTGGGAGAGATGGTAATTTTAATGTTCGTTATGTTATCTTGTAATTACTTTGTTTGTTTTTCTTTTAGATTTTCAGTTTTTTGCTAGCACGTTGATTCTATATATAATTAATATTGTGCTTGTTAGGGCTGTAAACGAACCGAACGTTCAGCGAACAGTTTGTGAACCTTTCGGCGGGAAGTTCGTTTATGTTCGTTCGTTTAGTAAATGAACGAACACGAACAAAAAAATTTGTTCGTTAAGTTAAACGAACGAACATGAACAAAGGTTGCGTTCGTTCGTTTATGTTCGTGAACGTTCGGTAATGTGTTCGTTTATGTTCGTGAGTGTTCGGTAATGAGTTCATTTATGTTTGCTTGTTAATATTTATTTGTGTTTGTTCGTTAAAGGTTTTTATATGTTGTATTTTGTTTTATTATTTCTAGTTTTTAAAATTTTGAAACCCTAGTTATCTTATATGCCTCTAACAACATCCCTCATTTCACTATTTCAATTTTAGTTTCTTTATTTTTTTGTGGATTTTTCATAATGTTTGTGATGAAAATGCAGATTTTATTCTAAAATGAATATTGTGTTCATAAACGTCGGTTGTGTTCATTTATGGTCATGAACATTTGTTAGAGTTCATTAGCATATGGTAAGTGTTCGTGAACAGTTCACGAACATGTTCGTTTCCTTAATGAACGAACACGAACAAGAAATCTCGTTCGGTAAGCGTTCGTGAACAGTTCATGAACAAGGTTGTTCCTTAACGAACGAACACGAACATGGCCTTGTTCGTGTTCGTTCGGTTCGTTTACAACCCTAGTGCTTGTTTTTCAAATATATATGTGTATGTTACATACACACTAGTTAAT
>JARYGA010060943.1:87073-119573 GCA_030545235.1 Helianthus tuberosus
CGGGTTATTGATGGGGAAATGGCTTGGGCTCTGGCATGGGATCTTGGTCGTCGGCCCCGACCGATACCACTGCCGTGAAAGTATCTAGACGATGACCCGGCCCCTCTGATCCACCAATGGCGGGTTAGGATCTACCTGCCTAGGATAGTTTTTTTTTTTTTTTGTATTTCACATTTAGTTGTATTTTGATTTTGTTATGTCATACTTGTTATGTATTTTTATTTGTAGTATTTATCTGTAACGTTTATTTACAATGTTTTCAATGGTTGGTTGGTTAGGTATGATGCATAATATGCCATGACATGATATGATACAATACAATACGATATGACATAATAATATTGGAATAATATATGATATGATATGATACGACACGACACGAAATAATAAAATGTGATACTATACGATACAATATAAGATGTATAAAATGTTTAAAATTAATATTAAAAAAATGTACGATACGATACGATACAATAAGACACAATACGATATGACACGTTACGATACAATAGAAAGTATATAACATGTTTAAAATTAAAAATGAAAAATAATATTATACGGTACAAGAAGATACGATACGACACGATTTGATAAAGTACAAAATATATAAAATTAATATTTAAAAAAATAAATTTAACACCAAGATTTGCCAAGTTAGAAAATAATATTGCCTCGTATACAACTCGTATAGCTTTATACGAGTCATCTACTACGATCAATCCCCAGACCAGAGCTCACACTGTCAGTTTTTAGTGTTTAAGGTTAATCCTACTAGTATAGGACTATATGAATCGTAGAGGATGTGACTAAGTGTTGAATTAGATACTTAGGGTGAACGGGGCGGGTGCGGCAAAGAAGGCGGTGAACCCCTTCACGGCGCGGGGAACACCCCCGCCGTTCCTCTTTATCGCGCGGGGTGTAGTGAAAACGGGGACTAGTCACCGCGTTGAAAGTGATGCCCTTTGTGACCGTTGATGACCCTTGACCATTGGAATTGAACGTGTAACGGCTTTATAGCTATTTTTAATAAAAAAAAGGGTTTTCAAATATATTTAAACTATATAAACCCAACCCAATTTATAAACAAATTCTCACCAACCCATTTCCTCATTTTTCCAAAACTAATCTCTACCCCTATTTTATTTAATCAAAATGCGGTATTCTTAACGGATTACATGCGAACAATTACTAGAATTACTGATTTAGAAAAAGTGTAAAATATATTACGGCTTAACGTACATCACGTACGATAACATGCGTGATTATAGGTATAACATGTGTGATTAATGTGTTCAACATGTGTGATTAATGGTTTTCAACATGCGTGATTTGGGTTTTTTAGTCTATAACGTGCGTGATTTTGAAATGAACGGGCGTAATTACCTGTCGTACTGGTCGTACGTTAAGCCGTAATATAAGGTTTAAGAGAGGTAAATTCAGTTTTTTATTATTATTATTATTATTATTATTATTATTATTATTATTATTATTATTATTATTATTATTATTATTATTATTATTTTGTAGTGAGTTTTTCGCTTATCAATCCAGTCAACCAAGCATCCCTATCATATTGTCATTTAATTTTTGTTTTCTGATTAAAACATGCATTGTAAGTTAATGGGTTGGCTTAATTTTGACGTCTAAGCGGATAGGAATTGCTTGAAAGAACGTACGTATTCAAGGTTTTGTTATTATATTTATGAGAAATTCCAGTGACGCAATTTCCCAACTAATATAAACAATCATTTAAAAGTAGAGAGACTTTCATAATTGGGTAAAGAAACATGTACGTGTAGCATTTAGACATGTAATTTAACCTCATTTTGTTATTACTAATTCATTTTAAACTATATAACATAAGTGGTTGCTTAACAATCTCGTTGGTAACACATATTAGTAACACATGTACATGGTGTGATCATAAAATGCATGCATCATTCTTGTAGTTTTTCACGATAATGTCAACATTTAAATATTCTATATCACTTTCGTATCTAACGTTGCGTACAACAAAATACTATTAATGTTACTCTTATTATTAATTTTACGCTTATTATGATGGTGTCACCGTATCTTTATTTTTATGTTTTTTTTTTCAGCAACTAACTTGCACTTAATGATTCATTTATTTAGAAAATGTCAACGCATGAATTATTGTTGAACATCGATAAAGAAATACTTCTGGATCGAGAAAAAATTATTTTAGTGTGATGGCTTATATATTTTTAAATTAATAAGTTGTTTATTCATCAATAAATAAATATCCATTAGTTTAGACGAAACTTTTCGATGGGAGAAATGAAACCACCAAAATTACTACCGTTCAGGTTACTGTAGAAATAATAAGAAGTTTTTTGGAAACGTCATACCTCTGTGTACTAATGTCATTTACAATTTTACATATCAAATAAAAAGTTCATTACTTTATGTTTTTACTGGTCTCTTAACAATTCATTACTTAATGCGATTAACGAGATTATTACCCTGCTTGCCCAAGTGAGGAAACTTATTGATTTTCAGTTTTACATATAAAAATTTAATCTTAAAAAATCTTATTCATTTACACTTTTAAATGAGTCTTAACATATTAAACTTAAGAGGTGAAGTAAGATTTTCAAAAAAAAAAAAAAAAAAAAAAATTATCCCATCAACTTAAACATGATTTTTAGTTTTAAAAAATAAAAAATAAATAACTTTAGTATAGTAATTATATGTGAGTACTCTAGAGTGATTACATAATTACTCTACTAGTGTAATTATATATTTTTTACTAGTCTAAGTTCCCGTGTGTTACACGGGTGGCTAATAAGAAAAATAACTACTTTAGCATTGTTAACGTAAATATTTTAATTATATATACGTTGAAATATTAACGGAAATGATATAGAGTACACCAAATAATTGAAATGCATGAATACAACCAAAAATAACAACTCATTGAAGATCTCTTTATAAACAACATTATTTGTTTTATTCGTAGGTTCGCCGTCGTTGTCAAGTATTAGTAGCTTGACTCCATCTCGTTGTTTAAAGATAATATCGCTTCATCATCGTTGTTTACATAAAATGTTATGAATATATACACGTCTTGAAACGGATCATGTAAAAACTTTTTATTAACCATCAATATGCAGATATCACAATTTGTTGAAAATCTCTTTATACACCACATTAGTAATTAATAGCATCTATATAGGGAAAATTACCAAATTAGCCAAGAATAAACTTTGACCACCAAATTAGCCATTTGATGCCTCCTTGGAGCAGGGCATCACGGATTCAAATGTGCGGGATGCCTCTTTTAATGTGGAAGTGACACGTGTCTCAATGATTAGGTAGACTCCTCCAATGCCCCTCAACAGACTCATCCAATGCCTCAGCAGACTCTTCCAATGCCCCTCAACAGACTCTTCCAATGCCTCAGGCATGAGTTAAAATTTTATGTGGGACCTACCACCCACTTCATCTTCACCACCGCCACCACCACCGCCACCGCCACCACCACCGCCGCCGCCACCACCACCATAAAATATACTACTAATCTTTGAATTCGAAAATAATAGTATTAATAAAAACTGAAGTTATAGGGACCACGTTCTTGCATAGACCGAATGCAGCATATAATGCAACTTTATTCAGATTCGTACATAATGCAGATTATTCACCATAAAATTGACTTCGCAAAGAATTTAAGAACAGTGTTTTAGAGCAAGGATATGAAGTTATTGATGTGTTTGAGCTCATGAAGGATCTTGAAGATGAAGTGGCGGTGGCGGTGGCGGTGGTGGCGGTGGTGGTGAAGATGAAGTGGGTGGTAGGTCCCACATAAAATTTTAACTCATACCTGAGGCATTGGAAGAGTCTGCTGAGGGGCATTGGAAGAGTCTGCTGAGGCATTGGATGAGTCTGCTGATGGGCATTGGAGGAGTCTACCTAATCATTGAGACACGTGTCACTTTCATATTTAAAGAGGCATGAGGGGTCTTGAAAGAGGCATCCCGCACATTTGAATCCGTGATGCCCTGCTCCAAGGAGGCATCAAATGGCTAATTTGGTGGTCAAAGTTTATTCTTGGCTAATTTGGTAAATTTCCCTTTTTTATATATATCTCTATAGATTTTAGGACTAAAATGCATACCTGATTAGTTATGAAAAAATAAAAAAATTTCTTCACTTCTCACATTTAGTAACTCATTTGTACAATAACCTTACCGTATATATACATATATCATCTTCATCATGCTCAGTAAATCCCACCAATAACAAAGATAAGGTAGGGCCTGATAAGGGTAAGATGTAGATAACCTTACCTCTACCCCGTAGGAATAGAGAGGCTGCTTCTAGTGAGACCTCCGACTCGATAGTAGTTTTGCATCAAGCCTTCGACATAAGGCATATAACACTCAACAATTGAGACAATTGCCGATTAGTGCATGTACCCCCTTGTCTTTCGGCTATCAATACCACCATATGATGCATGATTAACCATCCCCCTCTTTTAACGTTATTTTCACGAAATTAATAAAATAACGTTAAAATTACTGCACTTTCACTTTTGCCCCTGAGTGCCCACACATATATACATTATATGCGCATACAGCAAACAACGCGTTATATACATATATAAAGTATTAAAATTTTGCCACCACCCCCTTCCCTAAGAATGGACCTAAAGTAGCTTGCCAATGGTGAAAATGAAAGTAATAGTCATAATACTAATAATAATTTTAAGATTAAAAATAATTATTATATTATACAATTTCGTACTTCCATGCATACTAATTTTACTTTAATTGTTATTATTATCTTTTTTATTCTATATACTCTTAAAACAAAAGGTTGGTGGCATAGCCACCGACCAAAAAAAGATACTGCCCCCACAAACTGATTCATGATTTGGGGTTATTCATTTCTTGGTTTTCATTTATCTCCGTCTAGCCTCATCTCCATGTTCCACGTCTCTCACTCTCAAACCTTAAGCCCATAAAGTTTCTTTGCTTCTTCAAAGTCTCCCTTGATGACAAAGGTACCATCTTTTAATCCTTTATCTTAGGATTTTAATCCTTTATCTTAATTAGGGTTCTATTCTACTGGAGCAAAAAAAAAGGTAATAAAAGAGAATTGAATAGGGGATTCCGAGCAACATGTCTTCAAGAACCCTAATCTGACAAGTTGGACTCCGAATGCTTTATTATTGTTGCCTTTTGATTGATTATTTGGGTTTTTTAAAGTGAAAAATGTCTGAATAGTCCCTGTGGTTTGCTCAGATTTTACCAATAGTCTCTAATTGCTCTCCTGATTCTCGTATAGTCCCTAGCGTAGATGAGGTTAATTTTCTTAGTTAAGTGCTTGTAAATTGACGAAGTTGCCCTTACTATCAATAATAATAATTAAAACAATAAACCAATTATAATATTTAAAAAAGTGGGCCCTACATTTTTCCTACCTCACCCCTCTCCCATTTCTCTCTTCCTCTTTCTCTTTCTGCAATAACTCCACACCACCACAATCAAACCACCACCACAACCATAACACTGCATCAAGTTCAAACAAAAATTTGACAGCACGAACTCCACATCACCACTTGGCACCACCTTGCTCCCCACCAAACCCTTTTTATCACCGTCCCCTATTCCTGAGCCCAATCGACACCATTGTTTCGTTACACTGCCGGAAGCCGCTCGCTGCCGCTATGGTGCTAATCTGTCGCACCGCCCCCATTAGCATGTGTGTTTCGTGGTGGTGCTATGGTGGTACGATTGGAAATACTTACCGATGCCTGAAGCATAGTCTGAACATCAAGGTTAGTTGCCACCATCAAAAGCTAAACACCTTAACGTTAGAGATACATAGAAGATAAATAGTCGGGAAGCCCTAAGATGTGACGGCGACGGTTTAGTGGTGGTGATGGTTAGGTGGTTTTGTTGTAGTTAGTGGTGGCGGTGGATGTTTTGTGGTTGCATGGTGGTGAAAGGTGGTGGTGGTGGTGAAAAGTGGAGATGGTAGTGGTGGTGAAGGGTGGAGGTGGTGGTTGTAGGCAGTGGAGTGTTTTTGAATGGGTGGTTGGAGTCAACGATGATTGTGAACGGAGAAGAAGAGTAGGGTGGTGGTTGCAGTGAAGGTGGATTTGGGGTGGTCCGACATATTTGCGGTGGTGCGGGGTGCCGAGGTGAGGGTGGGTCAGGGCCAGTGATGAAGTGGCGGTGCTTTGGTGCTACATAAAAAAATGAGGCCCAAATTTAACAAAATACACTTTTTTTCTTTAAACTCTATTTATTTTTTAACAACCTCTTAAATCAAATTCTCTATCTTTATTTTTATCTTACTTAGAAATACTTATTTTATTGTTTTTCTCAGTTATATACACACACCAAATTATATTTAGAGATGAATAGTGAGTCTTAATACTTAGAGAACTACTTTAAGTTCTCTAAACCTTATCTTTATTTTAGAGATCTTGATGGAGTGTATAAATGAAAGTTAACATTATATTTTTCCAATAATTTTGAGAAAGATAAAGATCCTGGTGTAAATGCTCTAAGGATATAAGGTGTGGTTACTAAGACATATTCTTTTAAGTAGAAGCTAAAAACCAAATAAAAGTTGAAGCTCTAAAAATCCTAGCCTCAAATCATTTTGTTCATGACCAAGTGTGTAGGGGCGTCCAAACCGATTGTTTGGAAATTACTTAGAAAATACCTGTTTGATTTGAGGCTTGGTTGTAAACGAGCCGCTCGCTCGGTTCGGTTTATAAGCAAGCCAAACATGAGCATAGGTCTGCTCGGCTCGAATTATTATTTTTAGTTAGTATATGTATATACATATACACATACACATACACATATAAACATGTATATACACAAATATAAATTATACATTATACATATACACACACACTTATATATTTATATACACATACATATATATATATATATATATATAAATATAAATTAAATTTATAGTTTTATTGTAACACCCCGAAAATGGGTTTGGTAATTAAACCCCGTTAATACTAAAGAGCGGGTAGAATACCGTTAGCAGAAAAGATTAACCCGGAAATTATTAGGAATTCAAATAAATAAGCCTAATAATAATAAAAAAAGAGAGAGCAAACGACTTGAGAAAACAAAAGTTCATAAGGAGCCCGAGTTAACGGGATTTAAAATAAAACGGGTTTTTAACTTACCGAACCTACTAAGTTGACTAGGAATAATTGTAACCTAGTTAGATAGTAACTTATGAGTGGGTTAAAACACTTAAATTATGAACTAAGGAAAATGGAGGGGCCAAACTTGTTAAACTTGAAACTTGATTTATTAAAAACAAATTAAAACACACCAAACACACACAAGAGTGTGTGTCTGGTCGTTCAAACACAGGGGCGACACAAGGGATCCCACAAACCCTAGTTCTTCCCAAAATCCCCCAAATTGAGAGCTTAAATTCGTTCTAAATCAAGTCTCAAACACAAATTCGTGATCTCCATTGAAAGGGGAGTCATAAGGTATGTAAATTTTATGAAAAATCTCTAGTTGGATTTCTAGGTAAACTTAGAAATCTGAAATTGATGGTTGCATGTTCGTTATATGATGAAATTAGGAATGATTTTATGTCTAGGAGTAAACCCTAGTCATTTACTTGTTGAATTGATGTTCCTAATTGTGAATTCATGATCACCCGATTATGTGCTAAATGGGTTTTGTAGAAACATGATGAACACTAGAATCATAATGGTTGAATTGTGTTAATAGAACTCCCTGAAGTTAGATTTGAAGTTTGATGTTAGTACTTGTTAATTTTGCTAGAATTTAAGGGTTTAGAACACTTAAATGGGCTGGAGAAATTTGATGTTTCGTGTAGCACACAAGGTGCTTGATAAAATGCTTGAACAAGAAAATATAACAAAGCTGATTGGAATAAAAGAATTATTGGGCTGCAGTTTTTAAAAAAATCATATAAAATCACTAGAACGGCCTGTGAGGTTGAGCCTTATATGCTCAGAAAGCTATTAAAACATACTACGTTTTATGTTTGAACATTTTTGTTAAATTCTGATGTTAAACAGGTCAAAACAGTGTCCGAAGTCGGCTGAACTGTTTTGACAGCAAGCTGATTGGAATAAAAAAAAATTATTGGGCTGCAGTTTTTAAAAAAATCATATAAAATCACTGGAACGGCCTGTGAGGTTGAGCCTTATATGCTCAGAAAGCTATTAAAACATACTACGTTTTATGTTTGAACATGTTTGTTAAATTCTGATGTTAAACGGGTCAAAACAGTGTCCGAAGTCGGCTGAACTGTTTTGACAGTAAGCTGATTGGAAGCATTTTGACTTCTGAGCTGATTTTGCGAAAATCATAAATTATTCTAGGAAGCTCGGATTGAGCTGATTCTTTTTGGGTTGGAAAGATATTTTAGTATTCTACATTTCATCTTTGATCACCAAGGGCTAAATAAAACCGTAAAATGGTTAAAAGAGTCGATTCCGCAGCTACATTGTAAAGTTGCTACACATTTTATTGATAAACTTAATCTAAGAAAATTGTATACAAGAAAAGGATGAATTGTGAGAAATGTGATAATTATGGCATTCTAATAAATTAACTTGAGGCAATGTGTCTAACGTGGAAATATAATTTGATTGTAAGACTTGATAAGAGGTATGTCGTAGTAGCTTTTATTCCATACTTGAATGGTGTGGTGTGTACCATGTATTTGCTTCAAACAAATCTTATGAAATTGGGTGTATTAAAGGCATCTAAAATACATACAAATGATTTATGCAATTAATATGTACGTGTATGCCAAACATGTTCTAAGTTAGTGCTCAGTCACATACACAAGGACAGTTTGACTTGCGAAAGCCAAACTGACCTAAAACTAATGTCTTGATAAATTAGTATGTGTGAATCCATGAGATGTTGTGGTCATTTTATATAATGACTAATCTAACAAATCTTGTGGATATTGTGTTAAGTTTGATCTCGTCAAGCTAAGTGGGAGCAGGAAAGGAATGGATCAAACGGGTCAAGTGCGCAAGGAAAGCTCGAACGGATGCAAACTGTAAGTAAAGCTTACACCTATTTTTTTAGCATACGTATTTATTATATAGGTGATAAATACAACAATAGATCATGTTCCAATTATGGGTTCCGACACGAAATGAAATGGGTCGGAACGAATAAAAACGTTTAAAACCATGATTTGTAATAAATATAATTGTTTGGTCGTATAGACCAAATGGGTCAAATGATGGTGATAACATCATATGACCATATCGACTAATGTTGGTTGTTAAGTCATATGTTTACAGGAACGGATAGAAATTTGGATTATTGCGTCATCATAGAATATTGAATTAATAATAGCAAGGCATAAACAGGTCTATACGTTGACTCGAGCCAGGTACGCTTATATATAGATTCATAGTTAAAAGTGTTTAACTTCCCTTCACGGGTCAAAAGGAGTAGATAGGTAAAACTGGTTAAGAATTCATAAGAAACCCGTAATTTGAACCTTGCACATTAGTAAATTGATATAACGTGATATGCATGATATTTTGAAAAGGGTAATAAACAAGTTTGTTTGATAAATCACGAACGGGTCAAAAAGTGTCATAATTGAATTTCAAGCCGAGAGCTTGAAAGTTAAAATTTTGTGAATTTAGATGTTGGATTTTAACTCCATATGATGGAGGATCAAATTACAATCACGTAGGAAGAAACGGTAGACCCTGTAATATATATATATATATATATATATATATATATATATATATATATTATTCAGTTTTGCTTCCCAGACTCGTTTAGATACATTTTAAACCCCGTATGACTAAAGCATTTCATGTTTATGAAATGTAGGTACATTTTGGATGCCGGAAGACGATCAAGCTCAACGAAGAACCGAACACGAATAAGATAAAAGCTTCCGCATGTCGTTTCGTCGTAACTTTTAAACGACGAACTCAATTATGTTATGTTGTATTATTTTAAAATTGTAAAGTTTAAACAAACCCGTATAAGGTGAATGGGACGAATTAAAAGAGTACCCAAATGAATCAAACAGGTAAGATGTTTGATAGTAAACGTAAACGCAAGTCGGATGACTGGAGCGTATTACGCTAGAATAACGAGCCCGAGAGAAGGGACAAAGGTCAAAGTAAATGAAAATACAGACCGAGTAATATGAGCGTTAAGGTATAGGGATAAAAGTTGACTGTCACAAGTAATGAAATTCATACGGACAAGTCAGACAAATTAAATAAAGAATAAGGGACTTGATTGAATAAAAGCGATGAGTTTCGCTAAGACGACCAAATAAACTAAAAAGGAGTCTTAATACATACCGGGATGGTTACTTTGATAATGACTTCGGTAAAATACCCGATAAATGGGTATGATTTTGAAAGTATGCGTAAACCAAGAGACGGGAACGCGAAATAGAAAGTCGAAAGACTCGGGTTATGAGTCATGACTAAACGACGATAAGAATTTGTAAACAGAAATTTTGTTAACTACATTCAACTAATTTAAGATTGGACGGGTCGAATAAAGAATGAAGTTTGAAGTTCACAAGAGATGAAATTTCACATGAACAAGTCGAACAAGTTAAATTAAGAATGACGCTTGGTAACGTAGATAGGAAAAACGCAAATTAGCGAAACAAGAATGTTAAAAACATTAAGATGAAGAACCTAGATAAGGTTCGTAAAGAAGTATAAGTAAGAACCGGGTACGGGTAAGCGCTGGATGAACCGACGTGTAAATAACGTTAGAAGTCATAAAGTCGGAAAAAAAAAATTCGAAAGAAAACAAATGTATCCTTAGACTACGGTTAAGGTCAGATGAAATACAAAAACGAAAATAAATGATTCTGAATATAAAAGGACACCTTGACACCATGAATATAAATATACAATTGAATAAAGACTCGGGTAAAAGATGATCCACGGGATCATCATAACCTACGGGATTGAAAGTAATGCTAAGGTCTACGGGACCAAGAAGACCTTTGGGGTCACAAATAAAAAGGAAAGAATTGTTGAGTCACACCTTAAAGAGGTGGAAATCCAAAGAGATAGTCTACGAGACTAAGTGAAGGAACCTACGGGTTATTTGGGTTAAGCATGAGAACTAGTTAAAATTCCCCGCATTAAATGATAATGGAAAGGAACAAATCCTCGTAAGTAACATTCCAAGATATGAGAGAAAGACGTAAAGCAGAGAAAACGTAAACTAAAAATTTAGTTTTTAGTCAAAAGCAGCGTTCTAACAAACATAAATAGTATGAAGGGATTTGGAAAATCTTAAACACACATAAAGGCCGGTGATGGCGAAATAGTATACCCGGATGAAGGGGTATGAAGTGATGGCGACTAATTAGTCTAGCCGGTAAAACTTTTCAAAGTCAAGAAAACGTTATGACAAATACAAAGAGCTTGTTAATATAAGACAAGCGTGGGATAAACATGTTAACAGATTGATGAGACTAAGTGGTCAAGTGACAACTCGGTCAATAAGGATAATGCATATAAGCTAAAAAAATAACGGCCCGCGAGACCTTACACATGAAAGACATACGTGTCAATATAAATGAAAACGTTAGATAAAAAAGAACGAGTGAATGTCTTGAAAACGAAACTATGTTCGTTTAGTCCAAATTAAAAGAAATACGTAAATAAGGTTTCGGGGACGAAACCTCATTAAGGGGGGTGGACTTGTAACACCCCGAAAATGGGTTTGGTAATTAAACCCCGTTAATACTAAAGAGCGGGTAGAATACCATTAGCAGAAAAGATTAACCCGGAAATTATTAGGAATTCAAATAAATAAGCCTAATAATAATAAAAAAAAGAGAGAGCAAACGACTTGAGAAAACAAAAGTTCATAAGGAGCCCGAGTTAACGGGATTTAAAATAAAACGGGTTTTTAACTTACCGAACCTACTAAGTTGACTAGGAATAATTGTAACCTAGTTAGATAGTGACTTATGAGTGGGTTAAAACACTTAAATTATGAACTAAGGAAAATGGAGGGGCCAAACTTGTTAAACTTGAAACTTGATTTATTAAAAACAAATTAAAACACACCAAACACACACAAGAGTGTGTGTCTGGTCGTTCAAACACAGGGGCGACACAAGGGATCCCACAAACCCTAGTTCTTCCCAAAATCCACCAAATTGAGAGCTCAAATTCGTTCTAAATCAAGTCTCAAACACAAATTCGTGATCTCCATTGAAAGGGGAGTCATAAGGTATGTAAATTTTTATGAAAAATCTCTAGTTGGATTTCTAGGTAAACTTAGAAATCTGAAATTGATGGTTGCATGTTCGTTATATGATGAAATTAGGAATGATTTTATGTCTAGGAGTAAACCCTAGTCATTTACTTGTTGAATTGATGTTCCTAATTGTGAATTCATGATCACCCGATTATGTGCTAAATGGGTTTTGTAGAAACATGATGAACACTAGAATCATAATGGTTGAATTGTGTTAATAGAACTCCCTGAAGTTAGATTTGAAGTTTGATGTTAGTACTTGTTAATTTTGCTAGAATTTAAGGGTTTAGAACACTTAAATGGGCTGGAGAAATTTGATGTTTCGTGTTGCACACAAGGTGCTTGATAAAATGCTTGAATAAGAAAATATAACAAAGCTGATTGGAATAAAAAAATTATTGGGCTGCAGTTTTTAAAAAAATCATATAAAATCACTGGAACGGCCTGTGAGGTTGAGCCTTATATGCTCAGAAAGCTATTAAAACATACTACGTTTTATGTTTGAACATGTTTGTTAAATTCTGATGTTAAACGGGTCAAAACAGTGTCCGAAGTCGGCTGAACTGTTTTGACAGCAAGCTGATTGGAATAAAAAAAAATTATTGGGCTGCAGTTTTTAAAAAATCATATAAAATCACTGGAACGGCCTGTGAGGCTGAGCTTTATATGCTCAGAAAGCTATTAAAACATACTACGTTTTATGTTTGAACATGTTTGTTAAATTCTGATGTTAAATGGGTCAAAACAGTGTCCGAAGTCAGCTGAACTGTTTTGACAGTAAGCTGATTGGAAGCATTTTGACTTATGAGCTGATTTTGCGAAAATCATAATTTATTCTAGGAAGCTCGGATTGAGCTGATTCTTTTTGGGTTGGAAAGATATTTTAGTATTCTACATTTCATCTTTGATCCCCAAGGGCTGAATAAAACCGTAAAATGGTTTAAAGAGTCGATTCCGCAGCTACATTGTAAAGTTGCTACACATTTTATTGATAAACTTAATCTAAGAAAATTGTATACAAGAAAATGATGAATTGTGAGAAATGTGATAATGATGGCATTCTATTAAATTAACTTGAGGCAATGTGTCTAACGTGGAAATATAATTTGATTGTAAGACTTTGTAAGAGGTATGTCGTAGTAGCTTTTATTCCATACTTGAATGGTGTGGTGTGTACCATGTATTTGCTTCAAACAAATCTTATGAAATTGGGTGTATTAAAGGCATCTAAAATACATACAAATGATTTATGAAAGTAATATGTACGTGTATGCCAAACATGTTCTAAGTTAGTGCTCAGTCACATACACAAGGACAGTTTGACTTGCGAAAGTCAAACTGACCTAAAACTAATGTCTTGATAAATTAGTATGTGTGAATCCATGAGATGTTGTGGTCATTTTATATAATGACTAATCTAACAAATCTTGTGGATATTGTGTTAAGTTTGATCTCGTCAAGCTAAGTGGGAGCAGGAAAGGAATGGATCAAACGGGTCAAGTGCACAAGGAAAGCTCGAACGGACGCAAACTGTAAGTAAAGCTTACACCTATTTTTTTAGCATACGTATTTATTATATAGGTGATAAATACAACAATAGATCATGTTCGAATTATGGGTTCCGACACGAAACGAAATGGGTCGGAACGAATAAAAACGTTTAAAACCATGATTTGTAATAAATATAATTGTTTGGTCGTATAGACCAAATGGGTCAAATGATGGTGATAACATCATATGACCATATCGACTAATGTTGGTTGTTAAGTCATATGTTTACAGGAACGAATAGAAATTTGGATAATTGTGTCATCATAGAATATTGAATTAATAATAGCAAGGCATAAACGGGTCTATACGTTGACTCGAGCCAGGTACGCTTATATATAGATTCATAGTTAAAAGTGTTTAACTTCCCTTCACGGGTCAAAAGGAGTAGATAGGTCAAACGGGTTAAGAATTCATAAGAAACCCGTAATTTGAACCTTGCACATTAGTAAATTGATATAACGTGATATGCATGATATTTTGAAAAGGGTAATAAACAAGTCTGTTTGATAAATCACGAACGGGTCAAAAAGTGTCATAATTGAATTTCAAGCCGAGAGCTTGAAAGTTAAAATTTTGTGAATTTAGATGTTGGATTTTAACTCCATATGATGGAGGATCAAATTACAATCACGTAGGAAGAAACGGTAGACCCTGTAATATATATATATATATATATGTATATATATATATATACATATATATATATGTATATATATATATGTATATATATTATTCAGTTTTGCTTCCCAGACTCGTTTAGATACATTTTAAACCCCGTATGACTAAAACATTTCATGTTTATGAAATGTAGGTACATTTTGGATGCCGGAAGACGATCAAGCTCAACGAAGAACCGAACACGAATAAGATAAAAGCTTCCGCATGTCGTTTCGTCATAACTTTTAAACGACGAACTCAATTATGTTATGTTGTATTATTTTAAAATTGTAAAGTTTAAACAAACCCATATTTTTACAAAGTATATGTAATCATAATTACATGTTGTTTATCGTATACTTTACAAAAACCATTAAATAATGACAAGGGTGTTACATTTATATATACCACTCTATTAGATTTTGGTTCACTATATAGAAATTTACAACTATATCTATACATAATAGTTCAATCACGCCAATAAAAAAATTAACATCAAATCTAAAAGTTAAACCCTAAACCGCTAAACGACAGTCTATTCATCGCCTCAATGTCTCATACTCAATCGTCTCCTGCTCTTAACGTTATTGTTTGTGCAATATGATCATCGCCTCATCAACCACAACATTGTTATTCATAAGAAAAATATTATGTCATGAAATGTGTCTGTTTCTAAAGACATAAAAAACTTGAGACACAACATTGTTACTATCTTTCTCCGCTAATTTAAATCGGGCGACACTGTTGTCAAAATCGCTCGAAGTTCTCGCAGAATTTTCATTGCTCGGAAAAATGTTCATTTGAATTAAGGCTTGATTTTAAATGAGCCGCTCTGCCCGATTCGGCTTATAAATGAGCTAAGCATGAGTAAAGGTTGGCTCAGTTTGTGAACAACCCTAAGTGTGTGTTGTCTCATGTAGATGACGCTATGGGACATTTTCGGTCCATAGCACGTAACTTGATTGTTATGAGCTCATTGCATATAGGTGTTCCTCATGCTAGATAAATATAGACTCATCACATTAAAAATGTTCTAAGACTATGGGATGTGGAGAAGGGTAGTCTTTGGAGGATGCCCCTCCACGTCACCCGCCACGTCAACATCTAAGAAGAATGCCCCTCCAAGGATGGACCAAGGGGGTGAAGGATGGGCCGCCTCCTTTATTTTTTCAAAAAGTGTCCATGTAGATATATATATATACACACATATGTGTGTGTGTGAAATAATATATAGTAATAAACCTTTTAATGTAATGTAATGTAAATTAAATAGTACATTGTCCGTGAACAAGAAACTAACTTATTTCATTATCGACTAATAACAAGTTTAATATTCAGTATTAAATAAACAACTAAAGTAAACCAGAGCTCTTTGCTTTCTCTCATAGGAGCGTCTTCACGTATTTTCAACACTCATGGGCGGGAATCCAAAAACCCTAATTTCAAAACCCCTATTTTAAATCAATAAACAAAACCTCATTTCTTTTTCAAATCAACAATAAACTAAACCATTCAAAAAGTCCTTCTGCCATCACACGCTTTATCTTCTTCCTCTTCTTTTTCTTCACAAAAACCAGAGCTCGCCAGAAAAATGTTAACATTATGCATCTCCATTTTTCTCTTTCGTTTTACCCACACTACATAGACAACTAGAAGGGTCAAAATGGAATGATGAAAAAGGCAAAAAAAAAAAAAAAAACAAGAGAACAAATAAAAAAGCAAGTGGTCTGGCTTGGGCGTTGAGAAAAAGACGGGGACGGGCCTAGGGGTGGTGTGCAGGCCCGGCGCCGCACTAAGCCGGCCCTAGGTCGTCCCCCATACCGCACAGCCTAAGTTATAGGTGGTTTAGGAAATGAAAAAGTGTTTATAGGTTGTTTTTTTATGCTATTGATTTCTAGGGACCTTATCTTGGTTAGCGGAACAAAACATATTTGACATATGGCAAGCAAACACCAGTAACCCGTATAGGAGGCAGATGAACTCAATTAATCCGCTACTAGGCAAGCAAACTCAGTGAACCTACGTTTCCGGCCATTGGACTAAAGCTCATTTGAGTATATTTTGACTAGCAAACTCCATGGATTTGTAAACTCAAGCAAACTTTGCATGGAGGGAATTTCCGCATGGAATCTCTACGCAAAAGGAGTTTGCTCCTTTAACAAGCGGACCCTAATGAGAGTTTATGAAGAGTTGTCTAGTTTCCTTAGTCTTATCAATCAATTAATGCCCTTTGACGAGTGGGCTGTGCAATTCTTTATTAGACTTGATGCTAGGAGTCCGCTAGTCAAGATAACAGACTCAAATGAGCTTGAGTCTGCTAGCCTGAAACGAAGATTCAATGAGTCAGCTTGCTAAGTGAACGGTTTAACAAGATCATTTACCATATAAGCGGGTTACTAGTGTTTGATAGCCATGTAGTGTCACTCTATCAGTCTACTTAAGGGGCTGTTTGACAACATCTGAATGGTTAAGTTCTGAACAAGTAAGAGGTCTGAACCATTAAGTGCTGAACTATTAAGTGCTGAACTAGTAAGGTCTGAACCATTAAGAGCCCGTATAATGCTTAACCGTTCAGAGGCAAATGTTTGACCAATTCAGATTAGAGGTCTTAACAATTCAGACTCTGTATAAATCTTAACCATTCAGAGGCAAATATCTGAACCATTCAGACATCTGCTCGTGAAACAAACAGTCTGAATCATTAAGTGCTGAAACAGTAAGAGTTCTGAACCATTAAGAGCCTCATTAAGTAGTAAACAAACAGCCCCTAAATCTGCTTATTAAAATATTCGACTTTCTAGAAACCAATATATACGGACATTTTTACAATTCCTAAACACCTTCTTTTTTCGGACGCACTTCGCTTGCCCTTACGGAACATTACCTCTGGCTCTATGGTTGTTTCTAATAGTCTTCTCTGTGAAGAAAATTTCCAAGAAATATGGGGGTTAGTTCTTCTTCCAAAGAAGCATTACCAATTTTCTTGGTAGGTAGGATTTTACCTATTAGAGTGGGATCCAAGTTGTATTTCTTTTACAACCAATAATATCTTAAGCCTGTTTTTGTGGGTTTGAATAACTGCCTACCTTCTAATTTATTAGTAAAAAAAACATGTGATCTGATTTTGAACCTCTGAATAATTATAAGTTATAAAAATGTTTTAACCACCTAACCCCACAAATAAATTGTTATTTTAAGGTCAACCATTGTCTCCTTCCTACAAGAAACACGCTGATCTTATAAAAAACATGTTCAACCAAACCCCTTCAAATACCCTCAACGATTCCAAAATCTTCACACCATTCCCACAATCTTCTTCAATTCACTCAACCAAACTTCAAGATTCAAGAATATTCCAAAAAGAATAATGAAAATATACGGAAAAAAAGGAAGCTTTCTTATTTTCTTGGCGATTTTAATGGCGTTTTGTTGGGAAACAGAAGCTGCTGAAGCAGCATGTGAACCTCTATATGGGTTCCTTCCATGCACAAGTGGTCTTTGGGGACAACTTTTCTTGATCGTGGTTTATCAATACTTGATGTCTATCGGTCAAAGTTATATTTCAGACGGATCAGATAAGTTTTTCAGCCTTGTTGGACCGGGTATCTTTGGGGCTAGTTTGTTCCATATTCTTGCAAACTTCCCTACACTTTACATCGTCCTTGGTAAGCTTCATCTTTTCCAAGCTTTTGTTTTTGTAGAAAACTAGTGGGATTCCTCCGCGCCATAGCGGCGGAGTATCGGTTCAGATTGTTATGGTACCAGTATGGTATCGTACTCTCGGTTGTATATCAACTGAAAGAAAGAACTAAAGAAAAAAAGTCGTGATATGTTTAAAATGATATCACCGTGTATTTTACGTCGCTAAAAACCATAAAAATGAATAACTTCGTGTGCCTAAAACTGAACTTGCCCAAAATGATAGCAATATCGTTTCGCTTTCGGTTCGATTCGTCACAAAATTTATACCGAAACCCAAGTTAACTGTAATTAGGAAAACTGATGGTCAAATTATTATAAAGAGATACTATTAGGTGTTATATTTATTTTGCTAAATGTATGTATTTAATAATATTAATTGTGTAGTTGAATAATAAAGTGGATGCTAATATTATTTCTGTAAATGATCTTGTTTATGTTTTTTAATTCTTGGGGCAGTTGGGGAGGAGGGTTGAAAGGTCTTATGAACATTATATAATGATCAAGCTTCAATTATTTAATTCTTCACTTGATATCGCCTATACATTAAAATTATTCCTATACACTATAGACATTACAAAAAAGCTGTGTCTTATGTTATTCTAAATCTTATAAACATGCTTTCGATAATAAATATGAACACTGAAAAACATAATCCAAATCCTTAATTTAATTTTTTTTTTCTGCTTTTGTAAATTATAACATCGTCAAGAATCAAAAAATAAAATTTTTCATCGTTAAAAATTTCAAAAGTTACTTTAAAATATATATTGCACTTTGAGATCTTTGCCCACTCACGTGATGGATTTATAGTAGTCCAAAAGGCGGACACCACTATTACCAAAAGATGTATTTTAGATTAAATGCATATATAAACTCACAATTCACAACATGTGGTTCAGGGTACGTTTTCTTTACATTTGACTAAGAGAAATAGTTAATAATAGTAAGGAAAAATTACTTGACCAGATTTTTTTTTCTAAAATATATGTGTGATGTGTTTGATAATAAATAATGCAGAATCACGATTATCAAGCGATGACACAGGTGCAGCTTCTAGTGCTGCAATGGGGATGAGTGTGCTAGCAGGTTCAGCAGTCACGAGCCTAACACTGATTTGGCCATCTGTAATCGTTTTTGGAAGCTATGATCTTGCTGATGATGATGAGACCATTGAACCTCAACTTCCGGATGAAGAGCCATCATTTCAAACCAAATTAACAGGTACTTAAAAATTACAACTTCTTTAAATAATCGAATATCAATTTAGTTTAGGTTTTGTATATATTATATTTTTTTTGTCTTTTGGTTTGTTTTTCTGCATATTAGTTTTGGTTTTGTATGTGTATTATTTTTCTGTCTTTTGATTTGTTTTTCAGCATATGGTGTTACAACCGATAATGAGACAAGCTATACCGCGAGGCTCTTGCTCGTGGCAATGATCCCGTTTCTCTTTCTCCAATTCCCTAATATCATTAATTCGGCTTCAGTAACACGTGTGTTAATTTTAATCGCTCTCATTATATCGTTGAGTTTCTTCATTGCTAACATTGTGTATCAGGTTTGCCTTTTATATTATTATAAACATCACCAATCTTATATAAATTTTATTCATTAAACATTAAACAAGATATGTTCTTACAATAACTTTTTAATGTCTAGATGGTTTAGAACTTTCAAAAGTGTTTAATAGGTTGCTTTTGGAATTATCTTGGTTTCTAGGTAGTCCGCTACTTCAATAAGCATACTATGAAGGAGTTCGCTCCTTTGAAGAGCGGACTCTGATAGTCTGATTAGAGATTCTCAACAATAAACGTGTTATACGTGGATGGTGTGCAAGTCTGAGACTTAGAGTCTGCTTCCCCTTATAGCGAATTCATAGTCCACTTATTGAAGTCGCGGACTACCTATATGCCATCATAATCCACAAAATCACCAACAAACACTTTCTAAATTAAAAAAAAAAAAAAAAAACTAATCATCAAAAATAAAAGTCCGTTCTTACAAAGTAATAAAAATATATATTTAAGTAATGATATATTGTTTTCATTTTATACATAGATCTTCCAACCATGGATTCAAAACAGATGGTTTGACTACGTGAGACAGAAGTTTGTGAAGAACAAATTGCTGAAACTACTCTCTACAAATGGAAAAGCAAATGTGAAGCTAATTAAAGAGTCAGTACTCACCTCAAATTCTCACTTTTTTGGAATTAGTTACTCTTATGATTAAGAAAACAAACTCTAATATAAGAGGGATCTTTGTTTCTAATCACTGAGAAAAGTATCACCCTGTGTGCAGGCTTTACAAGGAACTTGACAATAATCATGATGGTAAAGTGACCAATGCTGAGTTGAAGACTTTACTCTTAGGAATCCAGGTGCAAGCAGACGGTGAATTGAGCCAAGGCCTTGTAGATAGAATCGTGGATCAACTTGATGTTACCGGAGATGAATTTATTGAGGAGGATGAGTTTGTTAGAGTACTAACAAAGTGGCTACTGGATGCAAGGAAATCACTCTCTAAGAATGATTACAACCCTCTTAGTTTCTTCACCAAACCTCAAGCGGTAACTTTCTATTTCTGCTTTATTTCCCTTTGTCTAATGGGCCCAAGTAAGATGTTGTCATTCTTGGATCAGCTCCTTATCATATATACTCTCTTATTAGTCTAAAGAGGCCTTAAATTATTCAAATCTGGTAAGTAATAAAGTGAGCATTGTATGTATTTATATAGAAAGCGGACGAGGAACAACAAGAGGCTTTGATACCTAAGGAGACAACAAATGATGCTCAAGGTTCAGTTTGGGATTACTTGGAGGCTTTGGCTTTGGTACTCATTGGTATTGTTGTGGCAGTTCTCATTGCACGGCCACTCATAATCACTGTTGCGACTTTCGCTACTGAGGCACACATCCCCCAATTCTTCATTCCATACTTTGTAATACCGTGTATGATAAGCTTACCACGTCTATTATCAATAATTGCCTCAGCAAACCAAAAGACTCAACGTGCAGCGTCTTTAACTCTTTCTCAGGTATTTGTTTTTTTCTCCTTCCATATGCTCATTGTCAGATCCAGCCTTATAAGTTGGGGTGCTAGGCATCCATCCTTACAACCAAATAAATCTAGAATATTTTAGTATAATCTTGCCCATTGCATATTCTATTCCATTCTTGTTAAACCATCTTTTGGTCTAACTGATTTTGTGATTGTAGATTTATTCAGGAGTGTTTATGAGTAACATGAGTAGCTTGTCAACATTTCTAGTAACGGTGTACATAAAGGATGTGCCATGGGATGTATCTGCGCAAGTTCTGATTGTGTTTGTAATCTGTGTAATAATGGGGATATTCACAAGTACAAGGACAGTCTTCCCGCTATGGACTGGTTTCGTCGGTTACCTGTTCTACCCTATCTCGATACTCATGTTGTATCTTCTTACTGTTGTGTGGGGATGGTGATAGGTTAGATCAATGGTGTATCATGCATTCTACTTCTGATTATGTTCATTTTTATTTATAATGTACTTTCTGTCATCCACAACAACTTTCTTTATGTATGTTCTCAAACAACGATCTCGATCGTTTATGCTTTATATACTTATATTTATTTGCCATCTCGCCTTTTATTCCATTTTGTAATTGTCGTGTTTCAGTTTCACCGTTGTAATCATATTTTATATACCGCGAACTACATGATTGAAACTATATACATATTCTTACATTTCACTCTTATAGCCCGTTTTTAAAAGCTAATATATAAGTCGAAAAACCATTCTGGCTATATTCCGGGAAGATGAATAAATGACATCGTATACCCTTGTTTTAAAATTTGGGTCTGATATGGTAATAGAACCCTGTTTCAAATAGATAAGCTGACAATAATTTGAATAAAACTTTTATCCAAATGATCAAAGGCAACTGAAATTTTCAATCGATCCGCAACACTAGTTAAAGGATCCGCGATAAAAAAAAACATGGTCGCAAATTTAGCACCTAAAACAAAATCGGTGGTAAGCGAAAACAAATGGGTCTCAATAACAGTTGCTCGTTTTTTGGACGTGATAAAAAGTAAATTAAAATCAAAACTTCTTATTTATAAACGACCTGGTAAGCTTATCTTGTTTCAATATGAGACAACAAACTCATGTCAAATCTTTATTCTTAAGTTTATAAGTCTCAATGAAAATTTAATTAGTTTTTAACTCATTTTGAAGATTTTGTGAAGATTCCTAGCCACCTAGCTTATTCTCGAGTTAAAGTTAAGCAAGGTATTGGAGAAGAGTGTGCCTATTGGCACACCAAACCCTAGCAAAAATTAGGGCTTATCTACGCAGCGTATAGGTTAATATGCAGCGTATAGGGTTAACCTATACGTTGCGTATTGACCTATACGCTGCGTAGATAGACCATAGATCTCAGTGCCTGCAAACCAATCATTGCACAGAAAACAAGGTGTATCTACGAAGCGTATAGGTCAATACGCAGCGTATGTGATTAACACTATACGCTGCGTATATAAAACATCCGAAACTTTGGTGTCATTTTGGTAGGTTTGAAGCATCAAATTTTTACCTGGTTTACATACGTTGCGTATAGGCCAATACGCAGCGTATATTACCTTCCAGAATTTTTTTCAACATTCGGCCTACTTGTGGTATAAATTCTCACCCGGTTACAACGTTAAGTCGCTTAAAATATATAACGAGTTAAAAATATATAATGTTTTTTATTATTTAGTCGACGTTGTCGTTAATTTATTTAGTCGATGTCGTTGAAAAGCGTATAATGTTAAAATTTTGAAAAGCGTATATACGGATAACTTTAAAATATTATAGCTTAAATAAGTGGAAATACCCGGGTACTGTTCGAATATGTTAAAGTGTTTACAGCAAAAGTTTTATATGTACACCAAAAGTTTGATATATACAAGAAAACATTATGCATACATAACAAAATGATAAAATACTATGGTTGTTGCTCGTGCTGCTGCTGCTGCTCCTGTTCCTCCTGCTCCTGCTGATGCTGATCCCAATCCGCATCCGTAATGAAGGGTCGTGGAGGTAACCCGTCATGCTGTCGACGCTGCTGCAGCTCCGCAGCCACCCACTCCAACAGATAGTTGTTCCTTTCAGCGAGTCGAAGTAGCCGCTGTTGTGATGGGTCAGGACCGGGCCAAACATGGCGTGAGAACTGTGGCGCCCTGGGTGGTCCACACGGATGTGGTGGCTCCGGAATGACGGGTACCGGCACATGCGGCGCCGGCACCTCTGGATCGGCCGGGGGAAATACCGGAGGGAACTGTGCCGGCAGCTGTTCAAGCTGGTATTGCGTGCCGTCCAGCTTCTTAAACCGTTTCCCGTCTGGGAAGTCTTTGGTAACGTGCATTCCGGATAAAACGTTCTTCCCCATCCGCTTCGGCTGTGCCGGCGGGCCTACATGGGCGCGGTCAATCTCCGGATGATAGCCCAACGAAAGGGCTATCCTAGTCACGTAGGCGCCGCCGAATAACTGTCCGCGCTCCTGTCGATGATGCGTGGATGCGAAGTACTGCGCCAACCCGTAAGCGAGAGTGCACGGCCTCTTGTATAAGAGGCAATATAAGAAAAATAAATCACCACTGATGCACGACTCCCGTCTTTTGTTTCGAGCAGTGATCGAAGTGGAAATCATTTTGTGCAAATACCTGTACAAAAGTAAACCAGTCAGTAAATAATAATATGACGACATCGACTAAGATCGTCGATAAATTATATTTTTTTATTATTTAGTCTACGTCGTCCGTAAGGCGCGTACGGGCCTAACGAGCGTCGAAACTAAGTTCGTCGCTAAAATATATTTTTTATTATTTAGTCGAAGTCGAACCGTAAGGCGCGTAGGTCCCTAACGAGCGTCGAGACTAAGTTCGTCGTTAAAATATAAAACGACGAACTTAGTTTCGACGCTCGTTAGAGACCTACACGCCTTACGGTTCGACTTCGACTAAATAACAAAAAAATATAAATTTTAACGACGAACTTAGTTTCGACGCTCGTTAGGACCGTACGCGCCTTACGAGCGTCAAAACTAAGATCGTCGTTAAATTATATTTCTTCTATTATTTAGTCAATGTCGAACCGTAAGTCGCGTAGGTCCCTAACGAGCGTCGAAATAAGTTCGTCGTTAAAATATAAACGATGAACTTAGTTTCGACGCTCGTTAGAGACCTACGCGCCTTACGGTTCGACTTCGACTAAACAATAAAAAATATATATTTTTTAACGACGAACTTAGTTTCGATGCTCGTTAGGCCCGTACGCGCCTTACGGACGACGTCGACAAAATAATAAAAAAAAAATTATTTAGTCGACGTCGTCCGTAAGGCACGTATGGGCCTAACGAGCGTCGAAACAAAGTTCGTCGTTAAAATATTTTTTTTTTTATTATTTAGTCGAAGTCGAACCGTAAGGCGCGTAGGTCCTTAACGAGCGTCGAAACTAAGATCGAAGTTTTATATTTTAACAACGATCTTAGTTTCGAGGCTCGTTAGGGACCTACACGCCTTACGGTTCGAGTTCGACTAAATAATAAAAAAAATATGTTTAAAAAAATAAATCTGTTTAAAAAAATTCTGTTAAAAAAATTCTGTTTAAAAAAAGTAGTTTTCTGTTTAAAAAAAAACAATTTAGGTTTAAAAAAAATTCTATTTAAAAAAAAAACAGTTTTCTGTCGACGTTCGTTAGAGACCTACGCGCCTTACGGTTCGACTTCGACTAAATAATAAAAAAAAAATTTAACGACGAACTTAGTTTCGACGCTCGTTAGGCCCATACGAGCGTCAAAACTAAGATCGTCGTTAAATTATATTTTTTTATTATTTAGTCCATGTCGAACCGTAAGTCGCGTAGGTCCCTAATGAGCGTTGAAATAAGTTCGTCGTTAAAATATAAAACTACGAACTTAGTTTCGACGCTCGTTAGAGACCTACGCGCCTTATGGTTCGACTTCGACTAAATAATAAAAAAACTCAATATATATTGTAACGACGAACTTAGTTTCGACGCTCGTTAGACCCGTACGCGCCTTACGGAAGACGTCGACTAAATAATAAAATAAATATTATTTAGTCGACGTCGTCCGTAAGGCGCGTACGGGCATAACGAGTCGAAACTAAGTTCGTCGTTAAAATATATATTTTTTTTATTATTTAGTCGAAGTCGAACCGTAAGGCACGTAGGTCCCTAACGAGCGTCGAAACTAAGATCGAAGTTTTATATTTTAACGACAATCTTAGTTTCGACGCTCGTTAGAGATCTACGCGCCTTACGGTTCGATTTCGACTAAATAATAAAAAAAATATTTTTTAACGACGAACTTCGTTTCGACGCTCGTTAGGCCCGTACGCGCCTTACGAGCGTCAAAACATTTCTTTATCGTCGTTAAATTATATTTTTTTATTATTTAGTCCATGTCGAACCGTAAGTCGCGTAGGTCCCTAACGAGCGTCGAAATAAGTTCGTCGTTAAAATATAAAACGACGAACTTAGTTTGACGCTCGTTAGGGACCTACGCGCCTTACGGTTCGACTTCGACTAAATACTAAAAAAAATTTAACGCCGAACTTAGTTTCGGCGCTCGTTAGGACCGTACGCACGTTACGAGCGTCAAAACTAAGATCGTCAAAAAAAATCTGTTTAAAAAAATATTCTGTTTAAAAAAAACAGTTTTCTGTTTAGAAAAAAAAAACAATTTAGGTTTAAAAAATATATTTTCTATTTAAATAATAACGAGGCTTTAGGACCCGCGTGTTACAGCGGGACCATTAAATCAAACAAAAAAATAGACATAAAAACATTAAACCACGTACTTAGAATGTTGAGTGTTAAGTCACTAAATTTAGATAAAAAAAATGTTAAAATGTTTCAAAAGTTTACAAAATACATTTAGGATTAGATACAAAAACAATGAGTGCCATATTTTGCTTTTACAAAATATGTGCATAAACTTAAGCAAAAGCACGTGGATGACAACAACACTCTCAAATCAAAATGGCTCCTAAGTTGCATATTCGATTAAATCAGCAAAATGCAGACCCTGTATAATCAATTTTATTGAGTTGCGAGGACATATAAATAGTGATATCCATATATAATAAAATTAAAAGTTAAACATAAAACGCCATCCGTATATTTCATATTTAGGGAAAAAAATGATAATATGATAGATAGCATTTATATAAAAAATAAATAAATAATAAAAAATTAAACTTTAGTATAAAGCGATATAGTAAAATTATGGCACATTTTTTATGCTTGGAGCCGTATGATTTGCAGAATTGTCAATAAAGTGGAATAAAACTCTTTTTTAACACTGAAAATAGTAATAAGATAATTTTTCAAAATTGTAAATAAAAAAAAACATCAATGAAGTGGAATAAAACTCTTTTTTAACACTGAAAATAGTAATAAGATAATTTTTCAAAATTGTAAATAAAAAAAAACACAATACGACACAACTATATTTGATACACACGGACTTGAAACAACGTTATTAACTTGAATTTAATTTGACCTTTTCTCATTTTCCATAGAATCTTAGGGCATGTTTGGCTAAGCTTATTATAGTTAAAATGGACTTTTAGAAAAAAGACTTTTGGGAAAAAGACTTTTTGAAAAGGAGTTTTTAAAAAAAGTGTTTGGATTAGCTTATTGATGTAAAATGACTAAAATGAGCATTCTTTTAGATATAAAGGGGGTAAAGAAGGGGTATATTGGTAATTTGTAGTTTGAAAAGTTAAAAGTTGGCTAAGAAGTCACAATATTGTGACTTCTTGAAACCTCATTTTTCTTCTTTGTAAAAAGCCATTTCTAAAAGGACTTTTGGCTTAGCCAAACACAAAAACAACTTATTGACTTTTTGATAAGTCAATAAGCCAATAAGTTGTTTTGAAAAGCTTAGCCAAACATGCCCTTGGACCATTTTCTTTTTTTTTTTCTTTACCTTTCAATTCAGTTTTCTTGACCCTAACCTTCATATTCGCAAACGACATAAACAACAAATGTGTTTCTCATTCAGACCCTAGCAATCTCCAGCCTAAACAAATCAGTCAATCACCACCACACCCTCCAAACATCGCAGTTTAATACCATTTTTCATCGTCTCTCTTCTCTCCTTCATACTCACCCTTTATTCTCTCTGCTAAAAAACCCCTAAAACAAATAAACACTGGTGGTCACATGACCTGGATCGCGAACAAAAGTTGTTGTCGTCTACGCTGACCTCTATCTGGGGTGTTGACCGCTATTAAGCGCTAATCGTCGCTCAGAGTAAAGGGTTCGAATCGGATGCCGGTCTTTCTCTCTAACGCTGTATTCCCGATTTCTCTTTATAAATGTGACGAAGGGTGGTAGCATATGCGGTGGCGGTCATTGATCTTGTAGCCGGCGATGATGGTAGTATTTGTGGTGGTGGAGACTATTTATGTGTCGGTCTTCGAACCACCAACCGCCGTGTGACTTCACCACAGAGGCGGTGGTGGTGGATCATTTCTGTGCATGTATGGAGGTATCAAGACAGAGAGATAAAGAGATATGAGGAGAGAGGGAGAAGAGAAAGAGGAGGTGATGGAGTGGTATGTGTTGTAAAGTGTCCACCTTTATGACCAATCAAATGTAAGGAAATTGAACACTAATTATGAGAGGGGGAGTAAAGTTGTGAATTAATATAGGGAAAATAACTATTATTAAAATAATAATAACTAACGTACCTGAAGAGTGGATCCTTAATCGTCGTAACCCTCCCCTTGGATTGTCGGTGGTCCCACTGATCGATGTCCGCGATCAGAGCCCAAAACCCTAAAAGCATGGGTTTATCAACCATTACCAACCCCTGTTTACACGAATGTTTATTAAACGTTAAATTAATATTAAATCTTAAATTTTATATATTAAAATAATAATAATAACAATACAAAATTTGCGTTAAACGTACCGTCGTATATATATCCGTAGCGATCTCAGCCTCCGTATACAAACCGCTATGCACCGCAAACTCTGCAAGTGACATAGAACGCGCCTGGCCAGCCATGCGAAAAGAACCCTCGGGCGGGGGAGGGGGCTGCGCGGGGTCCACAACCTGATCTGGCCGACGAGGATGAAACTTGAACGACGACAGGAACTCGATCAGTATCTCCCTGTAGCTCGACGTAAACGCTAGCTCAAACAGTCGATCCCACGGTGAATCACGGGGAACAAACTCCCGCGCCTAATCTTCAGCCGCGAGCTCCCGGAGGGTTTTCCAAGAAACCGCAAAATGGGCACCGACGTGCATCTTCCGAAGCTTGTCGCAACGGAGAGCAGCGTCGGACTCCGAAGGAAACTCAAATACGGGTGATTCAGGAGAGGATCCGCCGGTGGACGCTTCTGCGACTGCGGCTGCTCCGGATTAATTTCTTCTATTTCCATTTCATCCTCCATCTTTCTCGTCCTGAAAACCAAAAAAATTATTAGATAAACCACCGAGTGTTTTACTGTATTTTAAAATAAAACAGTTTTCTGCGATTTCGCAGCCGTTTGCGGCTGCGTTTGCAGCCGTTTAAACGCCCGTTTACGGCTGCAAACGCGGCCGCAAACGGAAATCGCTGCCGTTTGCGGCCACATTTGCAGCCGTAAACGGGCGTTTAAACGGCTGCGAAATATTGGGATGGTTTAGCTTGTTGAACAGACCATAGTTACTTTGAACGAAAAAATACAAAAATGACTTCTATTTGTTCAGGTTTGAACAGACCATAGTTACCTAGCGAGAAATGTGTGAATTAACTAACTAACCTAACTAAAATTAACACAAAAGAAAAATACAAAAATGACTTCTATTTATTTAATCTGCCCGAACATATATTCAAGTTTTACTTTGAACGACATTGGTTACTCCTTTACACTAATAATCTCAAACTACTTTCCTTTGTTCAGGTTTGAACTCGGGACCTTCCCACTAAAAGATATCACTAGTAACATACATTGACACAACCTACATTCAATTGAATGAAACATAACTTATCATTTTTTTATAAGAATATCATGTTTCTGTATTTTTTAACCATCATTTTTTTTATAACTAAATACCACATAACCTAAATTTACAAGGATTTAAACTCAAACTACTTTTGTAGAGAAAAACATGTATACCACTAGATTGACCACTAGATCAATGAGTTCTTAAATTTGTTATTGATGTTAAAGTTTGACAAAATCGTCGAAACACATTTGCACTGTATTAATGGATTTTAATAAGTAAACTGTTAATTATACACTGCTCATAGGAACGCTTTAATTGCCTTGGTACCATAAGCGCATTGAATGCGCTTCGCCTAAAAATCTCGCCTAGGCGCAGGAGGCGCTACAAAACTATCCGACAAAGAACAGCCGACTACTAGAGTACAAGTCTATTAGTGATGTAAAAAACCTAATCACAGCATATCAATACGACAAAGAACAGTTGACTGGGGCAATAAGTCAAACAAATCGAGTTCAGTGGCTAAACCCTAACAAGTCAAACAAATCAACACTAATCAATGCTTAACCAAACCCTAATTTACGAAAGTTCAATCACTAACAAAACCCTAATTTACCTAAAAAAACATCTAATTTACGGATAAAATACAAAAAAAAATCAGAATTACTTAAATAGGTTGTGTAAATACATGTTTTATACTTCGAATTCGTGTCGTATACGGTCGATTATTAAAGTCGCCTTCGTATGCTCTCGGTTATGTGTGTTTTTGAGATTTGGGGAAGAACAGAGCTGCGTAGGGGTTTCACTGATTTAAATCAGAACCTCCACGCAGCGTAGAGTTCCCTACGAAGCGTATAAGAAAAGTCAAAAAGCAGTTTTATTACCATTTTGCCCTTGTGTTTGGGGCAATACGGAGCTGATTACAAGGGTCAGAAGGTCATTTACTACATTTATATACGCTTCGTATGGATCTCTACGAAGCGTATATAAAGGTCCAGAGAATGACCTTTATACCCTTGTATCAATGCTATAGAAACATTGATACAAGGGTATAAAGGTCATTCTCTTGACCTTTATATACGCTTCGTAGAGATCCATACGAAGCGTATATAAAGGTAGTAAATGACCTTCTGACCCTTGTAATCAGCTCCGTATTGCCCCAAACACAAGGGCAAAATGGTAATTTAACATATATAGGTTTTGAAACTTTGATTTGGGGGGGGGGGGGGGGAAATTGTCCGCCTTTTGCATACGGTATGTATGGACTAATACGCTGCGTATAACAATATTCATTTTACTATTTTTCCCTTGTGTTGAGGCAATACGAAGCCAAAAACAGGGGCTTTTTTGTCCTTTGCACTACATACGCTGCGTAGGGATCCCTACGCAACGTATATAAAGTTCCATTTTTTTTGTGTTTTCCTTTGTTTAAATTTATAGAAAACAATATTATTTGATAAATAATACAAATATAATTTAGAAAAGCTAAAAATAATACAAAAATTATGAATTATAAAAATTAAAAATGATACAAACTTTATAAATTAAAAAATTTCTACAATTTACAAAAATACAAGTTTCCGCTTAATCTTCGATAACATTTAAACTTGGTTCTCTGTCTTTGTCTGAGTCTGATTTAGGATTGATTAACTCGTAGTAGTGCTGTAACCGCGGTCTATACATTTCTTCCCACCGTTTCGCAGCTATTGATCGATGTGTCGACCACAACGGGGTCGCTAAAGGCATGGGATAGTCTCCTTCCAACTTAGGATGTATGAAGTGTCCCCCGTAAACATGTACGAGCGTTATCGCTTGAGGTCGTGGATCTAGTGGGGCATCCGTTAATGGGAAGATGGTAGTGCTCCATTCGATGCTTAGCACGTGGAGGACAATATTATACCTTTGCGCTACGAGAAGCCCTACGTGGGGCATTTCCATCCAGTGACTTGGATCGCACCCTTTCACTGAATGCCATTCGATGCTGTTACATATTCGTTTAAAGTCTCCTTCGTTATATGTTTCGAATACATGCTTCCAACGCGCCTCATTATGGTCAATCTCCAGTAGTAAATCTCTTCGAATACGGGGCCATACGTGTTCCGTAAAACCTAACCCGACAGCCACAGACCTGTACCCACAATGACCGTCTGGGGTCACATCTTGTATACACGATATGTAAGAGTGAAACTCTGATGGAATTTGATTCTTAAACCTCTTAATGCTTAACAAGTGCTCGTCCCCCTTCATTAATGGAAAAACCTTATCTTCCCGCGTCTCCTTCTTTTTAGAACTCGTTGAACTGTTCCGTTGCATTTTAGGTTTTTCAGACTTTACAACCGAACCAGTTCCACGAGAGCCCTCTGACGGTACGTATGAACTGTGTCGGGGTAAATCGCACCTATGTTTGGGGGAAGCGGTATATACGTTGCTGTCCTCACCATAGGAGCTGTATCTCGCAGCTTCGTCTAACCTCGCAGCTTCATCTATTCTTTCTTGTACTTTCTTTGATGTAGGCTGACCGCGAGTATTTTGCTGGACGATCGGTGGTTTCTTGGTTGACGATTTCGGGGTGAAGACCGCTTTTATCTTTGAAAGCAAACTCTTTTGCTGAACGGGGGACTGCGCCTCTAAATGTTGCCGCACATTATTGAGCTCTGCTACAACATCGACTTCCTCGTCTACCAGTTTACACGGGAGCAAGTCAAGCTTACGCCAGAATACATCTATGTCGTCGAGTTGTATCATACGCCCTGCACAGTTAAGTTAATACGGTGTGAGAAACAGCTAAATCGTACAAAATAACAAAAGGTTTGTAGTTTTAATATTTTTTACCTGTACGTTTGTAGTTTTCCAGCCTACAAGCACACGGCAATCCACAGCTAAGCCACATATGGCAACCACATGATGCGTTAAGTTTCCGCAACACCTCCATCTTCCTCAGTAGCTCTTTTGCCAGCAAATCAAGTGCTTCATGGGAAACCTTTCCACGTAGGTTGTCCAACAGTGGGTGTCTGTGGTGGTTCATCGTTTTTTCGATGCCCTCAGTGAAACTTTTTTGTATTTCATCGTACTGAGTTTCAACTATATCAATGACGCATCTTGCTATTCGCTCCAATGAACTCCCGCGCGTAACGTATCTTTTTAAATTTGCGTGCTGGCTCTCAACTCTGTTGGTGGTGCGCTGACCAAAGTTGCGACACTTATCGGTCCACGCATAAACGAACATTTCTTATAGTCTTTGAGCCAGTTTTTCTAGACGTAATCATAGACACCTGCAAAAATAAAATAATGAAATGTAAAAGCGTGTGTAAAA
>JARYGA010060943.1:122073-130067 GCA_030545235.1 Helianthus tuberosus
ACCCGTATCCGTAATCCAGATACACTTGATGCGCCGGGTAATTTGGTTCATCAACAGGTGGAATGGGAGTCCTGTTCAAGTCTGGCAACTGTGTTTTTTGATCAACAGGGACTCCAGACACAACCTTCTCCTCCTCATTGGCATCATTTGCTCCCCATGTGTCGTTAGAATAGCGATTATCGAAATAATTCTCGTTCCAAAATGATGACATTTTAACAGGATTGAACAAAAAACAGAACAAATGATTTTGGTTTGGGGTGTTGATTCTCTACTGAAGAAGAATATGAAACACAGAAGAATAGATGAAGTGTTGCTTGTGCGAAGATGAAAAGAAGGCAGAGCTAAATAGACTTTTAAATTTACTTCAATACGTAGCGTATAGCTCTCTACTCCCCGTATTACTTTATTCACGTGCCTAGACAACATTGTATCAGGGTCAAATCAGTCTGACATACGTTGCGTATTGATCAATACGCAGCGTATAGGGTTACCAGTATACACTGCGTATTGGTCAATACGCAGCGTATGTCAGACTGATTTGACATGGTACTAGGTTTGACTGTCTGGTCGTGTACCTGCCCCTTACATACGCTGCGTATAGGTCAATACGCAGCGTATAGGGTTAACCCTATATGCTGCGTATTGACCTCTACGCAGCGTGTGTAAACCCTAAGTGTGCAGATAGCCTGCCAAGGTGTGCAAATAGTGAGGGCCATTGGAGAATTCCCATATTAATTCCATGAAATAGTTTTCCATTTACAAGCAACTTTTAAATGGGGTTCACACATTAAACATATACTTTACGTTAGGATGAGCAATCGGTACTGGGTATTGAAAAATACCGATACCGAACCGTACGTACCGATCAAATATTGGTATCTATTTTTGACGTTTTTCGTGATCGGTACTTTCGGTTCGGTACGGTATTTTACCCACTTTTTACCTTTGAATACCATACCGTGCCGGTACGGTACCAGTACCCATTTTAGTGATTTTCAGGATCGGTATTTTTGATAACAAGCTCATCCCTACGTTACGTCATTCAATAAACTAAACTTACATAAACTTGCCATATTATTAAGTCTAGAGTAAACTTCAATTTTCGTCCCTGTGGTTTGCTGATTTTAACACTTTCAGTCCAATAGTTTATAAATTACATTTATCATCCATTAGTTTATTGATTTTAACAGTTTCAGTCCACACCCAGTGTTAGTGGTGTGGTTTGAAACTGTTAAAATCAGGAAACTAATGGACTGAAACTGTTAAAATCAGGAAACTAATGGATGATAAATGCAATGTTTAAACTATTGGACTGGAAGTGTTAAAATTAGCAAACCACAGAGACGAAAATTGAAGTTTACTCTTAAGTCTACCTTGAATTAAAAAGTTTAAAATTGAGTAGTATGTCTGAAGCGTCAAATCAATAATTTTTACAGAACAAATTAAGCCAGAAGCCTTTCTTGGTTTACAAACGGATAATTTGCCTTGAATTGTGGTTTCTTGCGTTGAATATTTTACTTATTAAATTACTTGGCTTTTATTATAAGCATTTGTCTGTTGGAATATTTTAACTTTTCATTTACGGTGAATAATGATATATATACACAATTTAATTGTTATACGACAAGTAAAGAATACTTTATCTATTGTTACCTTTTTGGGAGCTTGAAGATATATAATTGTTTGTTTTGCCTAGTAATCAATAGTTTGGCCTTTCTATGATTCTAAAAGTTTTGTTTGGTTCAAATTTATATATCTTAATAGAATAAACCATTTTTATTCATGATATATGAATCAAAACACGCTGAACTAACAACTTGACATGAATTGAAAAATAGTAACTATAAGTTATATTAAAAGATTAAGGGTTGGTTCGAGTTGAGATTTAAGGGGTCTTGTAGCTAATAGCTGGTGCACAGTAGGTGCGTCATGGAACATGAATTGAATGAGAATTTGTTGGTTTAATGTCACGCGACTAGAAGAATATGATGGAATGTGTTTGTGTGGTTTAAATTGAACATCCTCAATGCTTTCGTTTCTTGCCATGAGCTGTTGGAATTGGCAAGCAGCCAACCAGGTTCTAAAGATTGGAAAAAAGGTGATCGATGTGGTTCCTTGTACTACATTTTGGTGGATCCGAAAGGCTTGTAATCTTGGTGGATATAAAGGCTATAATAAAAAAGGAGTTAATAATGTCTTTATTCCAACCGCTAAGAGGATGGACATGTTAAAGAAGATTCTCATGAAGAAATAGATTTTCTTAAAATGTTATTACTACCTCCGTCCCATTAAATGTGTCTTATTTTGAATTTTCAAAGTCTTTATTTATAAACTTTGACCTTAATTATATATTTTTTGTGTTATATAAAACTTGATGAAAATCAACTCGATAAAAACACTTGTAAAACACACTCAAATCATATAACTTTCATCAAGTATTATCTAACACAAACAAAATTATTTAAGGTCAAAATTTACAAATAAAAACTTTGAAAATTCAAAATATGACACTTTTAATGGGACGGAGAGAGTAATCGAGAGAGATAGTAATTTTAATATTCGTGATGTTATATTGTAATGGGGAAGGATCCACTAAAAAGTGGATTTTGCCTAAGTAGCCTAAGAATGATTGTGATAATGACATGTGGCACTCCTAATAAGTAGGAATGAAGGGCATTTTGGTCTTTATAAATAGGAGTGAAAATGACATATGCCACCCCTTTTGTTTTTTAAAAATACAATCAAAAAAATCTAGTACAAAAAAATCTAGCACAAAAAATCTAGTACAAAAAAAATAGCACAAAAAATCTAGTACAAAAAATATAGCACAAAAAATGTAGTACAAAAAAGTATAACACAAAAAAATCTAATACAAGAAAATATAGCACGAAAAAATTTAGCAAAAAAAAATGTAGTACAAAAAAATCTAGCAAAAAAAAACTGAGAAAAAAAATTTAAGACAAAAAAAATCAGCACAAAAAATTTAGCACAAAAATATAGTACAAAAATCCAGCACAAAAAAATGTTATGCAACATAAAAATACAACACATTTTAGTGGTTTTTTTAGTCTTCATATTTTATATAGCAATATGGTACTCAAATTAAAGATAAAAAGACGCTTGATTTTATGGGGAAATTTTTATGAAAAAATAATGTCGTATAAAAAAGTTATGAACGTTTAAAAAATGGGGATGAAATATGCATGTGCCTTGCATGTGGAGAGAGAAAGTCTATAAATGTGATTTTCCTAAGATACCCTTGCACTTCTCCTTTCTCCTACACTTTCATCTTAACCATTGATTTGAAAAATGAATGATTAAGATTCCTTCTCATCCTACTTAGGGAAAAATAACTTTATGGGTAAGCCAAATAAAGCCTTTGCTTTAGCCCCCCCCCCCCCCCCCCCCCAATCTTCCCAAGGCCCCATGTTTCTAAAACCTTTTATGTATATGTTAATTTGGCTGGTAACCGGAAGAGAAAAAACCGCTGATGGTTCTTCGTTGAGGAAACCAAACGTAGACAGAGATGATAGGCTTGGTAACCGGAAGAGAAAAAACCGCTGATGGTTATTCGTTGAGGAAACCAAACGTAGACAGAGATGGTATGCTTGGTAACCGGAAGAGAAAAAACCGCAGTGACGTCGTCGACGATTATGAACGGATTACTGGCCATTATAAATTCATGTTGTTTAACTTCAAGAAATCAGATTAAATATAAAAGTGCCGAGAAAGAACTATAAGCAGAAGGTGAAGATCTTCTGATTAAAAGTACTGTACACATTTAGAAGATGAAGATCTTCTGAACCAACCGAAATCCACAAATCTCAACAGTTTCTTCGTAGATTCTGTCCGGGTTCCAAACTCTTTCACTCAAAGTTAATATTCACTATGGTGGATGCAAGCATAAAGTTAGAAAAATACTCAAGAAGATTGAAGGGTACACAACTGAAGCTCAACTTGAACGGACGATATGTATCAACAACTTGTGACTGGGAATATGGCTATGAAGAATACGCATAAACATATATTCGTTTCATAACCTCCTCCTATAAATCAACCACAACTGACAAAGAGCCTGTATTAGAAACCATCCTATGTCTTTTACCAACCGAAGAGGCAACAAGGATAGATAATACTTCATTTGCCTTAGATCGGTCATTCCTTGTGATACATGAACGTTGTATTCTTGTCTTTCAGAAGAGTTGGTATTGAACCAAGAATACTTCAAACCAAGAATACTTCAAACAAAATCCTGATAGTCTTCTAGCAGAACCCGACACGTCTTCTATGATGATTCGAAACATTCACGAACCACAATGGACTCAGACTCATACTACTCACCCTCCCCTGAGGAAAAGTTTTCCCGACGACTCAAGAAAAAAGATTGTATAATAGTATACAACCATTTTTTCTTTTCCCTCAAATCCAACAGTTTCTTCGTAGATTCCGTCGGGTTTTCAAAGCCGGTTGATGAAACCGAAACTGTATTTCGGTTGTTCAGTACTTCCGAGATCTGAACCAACCGAAATCCACAATTCTTGCAAGTTAAATCCACAATCAATGTATACAGGTGCAAGAGAATGGCGGGTGATATAGTAATTTTCAATAATGTAGGAAGGATTGTAGTAGTAGGACATTGGAATCAGGTTCTCAAACAAACCAACATTCAATTTCGAGAACATTCTCCATGTGTATGTGCTTGTGCTGTAGAAACCGGTGATGAATTTGTGTACACAACTTAACGTTAATTGATATTGTTTTAGACAACAATAGATAATGAACGGATTGTTGGTGGATAACGCAAACAAGTTCTCCACAGTTTGTTATTCAGATCTCTATTCGGTCATCTTTCCAAACTGCAATACACGATAAGTTTAAACTTTATAGTGTGTGATTTGACCAGGAAATGATTGGAGGTGAAGGTTCAATGCACGAAAAGTTTCTTACGAAATGTACGTGACAAAACAAGTATGTTGGGAATTAAACGCATGTATGTGACAAAACAAGGATCGTTCTAATAGATTAAAAAGAATAAACCAATGTTGTTTATCACCCTGTGTGAGCATTGTAAGCCCGACCACTAGCAGAAGAACCCGACACGTCTTCTATGATGATTCTAAACATTCACGAACAATAATGGACTCACACTCATTGTTGCGAATTTGGTTTCTTCGGTACAGGTTGATGAAACCGAAGATTCAGACTCCTTACAACTCTCATCAAATGCCTCACCATTCCTTTTATTCTATAAATATTAAATAAAGAATAACACCATGCCCGTAATCCCGCGTTGATAGCTTCCGTTTTATTACAGTCATACGACACGTTTTCTTGTTCTTCAATCTTTGTTACTTGTTAATGTTTTATTTTTTTCTACTTTTAGAAAGGTTTGAGCACCTCACGACTGTAAAATATCTACTGTGATTTACACCTTAAATCCCTTAAATACATTGAGAAAAATCAAATTTTCGTTCCATACGGGCCGTATAAGAGTATTCGGCCCGTATACGCGTTCGTATACATTGTATACGACCAGGCAAACTTATTTACACATGGTGTATACGGGCCGTATACTGTTATACGGCCCGTATAGAATAAAAAAAACTGACAAAGTTTGTGCTCTGTGCCAACAGACTTTGTCATTTTTTTTATTCTATACGGGCCGTATAACACACTACTAGAAAACTGGGTTTTTGCAACCGCATTTCCGGTCGCAAAACAGTCACAACTGCCCTATTGCGACCGTTTCCCGATCAACCAAGCGATCGGAAAAACACCCGTCACAATTGCTCTATTGCGACTGAGTTGCGACTGCTGCTATCATTTACGACCTGGGTTTTGCGACAATAAAAGTGGTGGCGAATTTTGCGACTGTTACTGGTTTTGTGGGACTTTGGTTGCGACAGTCTTGTTGCGACAGTTTTGCGACTGCTTGCCTTTTAAAATTTGCAATCATTTTCCGACCGCTTGCCTTAAGAAAATTTGTGACCGCCTTTCGCGGTCGCAAAATGATTTTTTTTACCTTTTTTAGCCATTTTTTTAACCTGCTTATAATGACATTTTATAAATTTATACATCATCAAATTTTCACAATTATATAAAACATTCCGCTTAAAACATCAAATACCAACGTTATTATAACAAAATACATGTTAAAACAAATTATTTATAACCTACGTTATACGTTTTGAAACCTAGCTTTTAGCATCACTTCAATGTTTGCCATTCTTTAATTCATAGCCTCTTTCTCCACGTTATCTTTCTCTTTTTCGACCACTAATTCCGCAATAATTTCGTTCAACCTTTCTTTTTCTTTCACTATATCTTGGATAATCACATTCAACCTTTGGATCTAAGCTTTCTTCAATTATTTAAGCTTGGATAATCACTATATCTTCTTTTTCTTTCACTATATCTTGGATAATCACGTTCAACCGCCAAACCGCAAAAACCGAACCAATTCGTTTCATCTCAAACCAACCAAACCGGCCGATTTGCTTCGGTTTGAGAGATTTAGTCGGTTTCAACAATTTTTAAACCTCCCCCTACATGCAAAACTAACTATCTTGTATAATAGTCTTCAAACAAATAGTTTAAAATAACAAATTACCTGCAAAAGCACCAATCACAGCATTCTCGGGGTCACTAAGATCCCTTTTCGCCTGTAGAGAAAAACCTAACAGTTTAAATTTTGTATTTTGACTTTGTTATGTGAAGCTAGCTATATAGAGGACCATAATAGTAAACATTAGAGATTGTGATACCCATTTGCTTAAAAGCGGATCAATATGGGTAGTGTTTTATATCTAACGGGTCGTCAAATGACTAAAATTAAAAGGTTAGTTAAAAAGGGAAATAGGTTGAATGTCACTCAAAAAGGTATTGTTAAAGCATATAACCAAACGCTTTGTTCAAAAATTCATATTATTATTGCGAAATATATTTTCTGTAATCAGATTTAACACAAAATTTAAGAAATTTGTAGGTACATGCTTATTGTAAAGAGCAACTAGGTTATATATTATAATTTATAACACGGGAATGTACCATGCGGATGATTACAACAAACATTGACCAAAGTTAACTTACCGCTAGTTTATACCCAATCCGAAGCTGCTCATATATGCAAAACTGGATGGCGTCAAAAGGCAAGTCTCTCAATAGAAAAGAACTATACCCCTGTAATTTAAAAAAGCTTACATAAGAATGGGTCGATTTAGATTGTTTTATATCAGACGGGTCAAGTATACAAAAAATAAGCTACAAGAGGAACAAGTCAAATGGGCCAGACGTGTCAAACTGTTTAAAAGGCTTCCAAAGTTTTTTTCTTGATGAATAGTTGAACACAACCTCCAAAACGTTTGATTCAGATATTTATTAACAGACGGAAAATGACGTTTCTACCCTTCATTAAACAGCAGGTTTTAACAGACGTTAGTTTTTTGGACGAAACTGGGATGTTTCAACTTCTGAGCTACTACGTTTCCCCAAAGAACTTTTTGACCAGTGTATTCTATTTGAGGCTAAAGGAAGACAGTGATATATACCCTTTAGTAATTTTGAACTCAAGAGCGTAAAAAATTAGATATTTATGAAATAACTTATTTTAGTAGTTAAAAAAAGGGATGAAGCATTGAGCTTACCTCATCCATATCATCTCTGTTTCATCAGTTCGTGCCAAATCTTCTAGCTCCATCACAAAAATCCCTTTATTATTTGGATCATCCAGCCAAAACTTCATCCCATCTATCTCCACCTATAAAACGTTCAATCAATCTATCAATTACATAACATCACATTTATAATAATGATGATAATAATCAGAACAGTGCTTTAAGAAATGACTTGCATCAAGGTCTATCAGCCTATTCACCAATTCAAATATCATATAGTTGCCAACAAACTCTCCCATATCACCACTCTCCAACATTAGCATGTTCTCCACATATACATTTGCAGCAAAAATATAAAAAAGTTAACACCGTTTCAGATTG